>PVKV010027472.1:0-26381 GCA_004027835.1 Alouatta palliata | reverse complement strand
CTAGAGGGTGCTGGATGGTGCTGCAGGGTGCTGGATGGTGCTGCAGGGTGCTAGAGGGTGCTGGAGGGTGCTGTAGCATGCCCTACATGACTCAGAGTGAGCCCCTCATTCATCTCTTCCTACACCCTCCCTGCATATGCATTATCAGCTAATTTCTTTGGCCTCTGAAATTTTTCTGGAAACAGGAATAGGAAAAATAAAATCAATGTTTATTTCAAGATCTGTTTGACATATATGTTTTATTTCCTGAATATTTTTCATGTCACGTCATTTGTGTCCACGTTGGCTGTCAGTTTTTTTCCACTTTTCCTCATTTCAGTGTTCAGCGACAGTACCTAAATTCTCATCCTCGACTGTATCTTTTCCTGTTTCCTTTTTTGAACTCTTGATTTTGTTTGTTGTTTGTTTGTTTTGATTGTGATTTTAGGCCTTGGGTACATGTGAAGGTTCGTTACACAGATGAACATGTGTCACTGGGGGTTGCTGTACATATTGTTATATCACCCAAATATTAAGCTCAGTACCCAATAGTTACCTTTTCTGCTCCTCCCCCTCCGCTCCTCCCCATCAAGTAGACCTCAGTGTCTGCTGTTTTCTTTGCATTCATAAGTTCTTATCATTTAGCTCTCACTTATAAGTGAGGGCATACAGTATTTGGTTGTCTGTTCTTGTGTTAGTTTGCTAAGGATGATGGCCTCCAGAAATCTTTTGTATATGAATTGGACAAGAAGTTTTATTGATTTAAAAGCATCGTGAGTGTACCATAACAATGTACTAGTTTATAAAAGACTTTTACATAAACCTAGTAGAGTTTGGGGAAACACTGAGAACTATATGTATATGCCTCTCTGGTAGTTGTAACTCCATGGGGAGCTAACATTTTTGGAGGGGTTAAAATCTCTCAATTAAAATACTGTGAGCTCTATACATGCAAGCATTTTGCAAGCATTCTAGCTCAGTATCCAATAAGAAATCTACACATAGTGTTGATGTGCACAAAAATGAAGCTTCCCAGGAAACATCTGCAGGTGAGCCTTTCCATTTGCTTGAACTACAACAAAAATAAATAAATAGAAGAATGTTTCTATTTACCAGTATGTACATATCCACCTGTAGGGTGACCAGAAAATCTTCACAATTGTTTTTCTGGTAGAGGGAAAACATTCACAGTATGCTCACTGAGGGAGAAAGTAGTGGCTAGTGAAAAAACAAATCATAGAAGTGAATGGATGCTCTAAGAATTGAGAAGCAATTGTCAGGAAAAACACAGGTACTGTAAATCAAAGTGACAAAGAAAATGCGTAATTTCTGCATTACTTTTGGAATATAAAATGTTCCTGAATTTACCACAGAAATGATTCTACACAAAGCAAGAATGCAAGAGCAGGAAGACTTAATAAAAAATGTATCTATAAAGATGGACTAGCCGCTGAGACTGATATTGATCTAGAAAGGCTTATGAGCGTCTCCGCTGAGCTGTTTCTTCTCTAAGCAATAGAGTTTTAAGGAGCGGACATTGGGAAGACATGCAGGAGTCATCTGAGGTAGCTCCAGGACTCAAGAGGCTGATGACTCAGCTTATTTAAAATAGAGCGCAGCCATCCTCCGATTATAAAAGCATCCCAGGCTAGCTTCCTTGATGATGTCATCACATTAGTAGCCAAGAAGTTCTTCCTGTATCTCTAGTCCATGGATCCATAGTGTGTCTAGGGGCAGCGTGCAAATCACGGGTGGTGTGGGTCTGTCCCCATGAGCAGGTGTTCAGTGAGTCCCGTAGATGATAAAACTGTAGTTGAAAAGTGAAGTTGGTAACACCTGAGTTTTCGTTCTTTCAATTCCAATGAAGCCAGGAGACCCAAGACATTTGCTGTAAGCAGATTATTTTAAAAGATGACTAGCACTTATAGTCAGATCTCCTCTCCTAGCCAGGACATAGCTCCATGGTTTCTGCAGCATTCTCTGGGGAGACGACCCCAGGTGGCAGGGAGAAGTACATGCTAATTTAGATGTATTTATTCAAATGAAACCTGCTCCTTCTCAGAGTTACTCTCCATGGTCTCTCCATTCTGATGCTTGACATTTGGCCCAGGCATAATGAGAATTCATTTCTGAAACCGGAGCCTGAAAACCGGACAGGGTGAGTCATAACAGTCAGCCAGGACAAATCCCTCTGGAAAGGAGGACTTGGTAGAATGTGGTGGTGAGTTGGGGAGAGCTTGCCTGGTGGGTGGGAGAGGGAATGGACACACCTTAGTGATGAGTAACCCAATGAAAGCAGCCTGAAGCATAACAGTTCCCCGGACGAGAGGGCTCGGTGTGGTACAGGAAGCAAACTCAGAGTACGACAATGTGGCAGAAGTTCTCATCCGAGCCGGAAACCGCACCACTTTCTCAAAGAGAGCTCTGTGAAGAGAACATCTAGAGATGACAGAAGTGCTCGCTGAGATATGTGTCTTCTGCGAAGTCATGATTTTCCTTCTGCTAGAACTTATTCAACTCCTAGTAAAAAACTAAACAAAGAGCTGCAATTCCTTGGATTGTGATTCCTAATTTTGTCTCGGGTTTGCCATTGACTTTGATCAGGTTAATGTTATTGTATTAATGTTTTTTCCTCTCTAAATGTTTCTTGCTAATTAGAAACCATGGGCTATATTTGCCCTTGTATTCCACTTACAGAATAGGTATTGCACCCTGAAGAACATAGGCCAATATGGAAAAATGAACATAAATTATTAGATTCTGAGATGCAGCTTTGTGGTGCGTCCTAAGATATTTGCCTGAATCAAGTAGGATCTGAGTGGATGAGATATGCAAATTTTTGATCCGAAAAAGACAATTTCATCCCAAATCTGGCATAAAGTCCCTTCGTTTTCTCCGGGATGGCATGGTTCAGATCCGGAGGCAGATGCTAGAACTCCTGACATCATCTCAGCATTTTTTTTTCATTTTGCAAATGCTTCAGGTCCAGAAGTCCAAATGTTTATTGAAGCATTTACAAAACGCTTCAGGTGCAGGAATCCAAATGCTTCAATAAGACCATGCAGCTGAAAAGATTTGAGTATGTGAGACGTCAATTCCATGCTCTAGATCAGCGGTCCCCAAACTTTTTGGAACGAGCGACCGGTTGTGTGGAAGACAACTTTTCCACGGACTTGGGGGATTTAGGGGTTTGATGCATTTCCATCTGTCTGTTTTGCTTCTGTTGTCTGTACTTTCAGAGTCCTATCCAAAAAATCATTGCCCAGACCTATGTAAAGAAGCTTTGTTGATTATACTTCTGTAAAGCTGGGAATAAAATACAGCACAATATAATACATAAAATTAGAGGAATCAAATAAAAAATGCAGGCTGGGCCCATCAGGGTTGGCCAAGCCAAATCCATTAGCAATAGGGAGAATAATTGCATTTCATCCTGATACAGCATTCAAACCATCATTTTCTCTTTATTTAATCGTCTCAGTTCTCCCCTTCTCTGTCTGTGTAAGCATAGCATATGTGCCTTCCAATCTAAACAGCCATTTCCCCAGTTAAAACCACACTTGACTAATATAACACATATTCTCTACTTTACAAAGAGTACTAATTTAAAAGGATAGTGGAACATCATGCTAAATTATTGACTATGGAGTTCCATTTATGTAATGTAAACTGCATATTGTAACACTAAAATGTATATTGGAACAAGGACACTTTAAAGTAAAAGCATGCAAAGGTGTAGATTGTAAATGCACAGCCAACAAACTCTGAAATATTTAAATAAAAGGGGAGGAGGCATTTTGAGAGAACAAGGTAAAATGCACTGAGTTTAAATATCTGGCCCACATTTGGGATGGTTGCTGGTATCACTGGCACATTTTAGTTTTTCTCTTTTTTTCTTGTGATTTTATTTTTCCTGGACTTACTTCAGCAATGAAAAGACTTTAAATTCCAGCATCAAGACGTCCTTTCACCACAGGGTGTCATATATTGAAACATGAAAATGAACAGTGAAACATTCTTCAATTTGGTGCAATTATTTTATTATGCACACTTACTTTAGCATTGAAATTTAACCATTCACAAGCATGTTATGATACAGGACAGAGCCCCTGTCCCTGTCCTCTGTTCCCAAGCTTAGGATTTGGTAGAAGGGGTCCCTGTCCTCTGTTCCCAAGCTTAGGATTTGGTAGAAGGGATCAGAGTCCACATTTAGGCATTCAGATGGAAAGAAATGGTTCATCCTGTTGTGTGTCCTGGTTGCCTTACCAGGTTTCATGCATTCTTCTAGGTTTCTCTGTAGGGTTATACTCACTAAGTAGAAGTATGTAAAAAATAGAGGTGACCTCAGTGGTTGCATGCAGGCTATTAGAGGCAAATAAGCTGATCCTGCATGTCTCGTTACCCAGCTTTTTGGTGTGGGGGTGGTAGCAAACATGTCTGTGATATGGCAATGTTTCCATCCAAATGATCTCAAGTTGTTGATTTTTAACAAATCTGAAAAGATAAATGTGAAGTTAAAAGAAAAGTCTTAAAAGCACTTAGAGGTTTTATATTCAAGAGGTATTTTATTTATTCTCATAGTATCCAGGCAAATGTTACTTGCAAATGCATGTCCCATAGTGTTAAAGGAAGGAAGAGATAGAGTATTTCTTACACTCCAGCTCAGGGGCCAAACCAGACTGAAGCTCAAGAGGCAAAGCGAATACTCCATGTCTACTTGATGGTTATTTCGGTTCCACTACTGGGCTGTATTTGTTCATGGCTTGGATGTGTGTATGCATGTGTGTGCGTATGTGTTTTATGTGGGTGGTGTATGGCTTGGATGTAGGCCTGTGGTAACTGTATGTGTATCGTGTGTGTTTATGTGTGTGGTTTTGTGTATGTGTATTGTGTGTGTTTATGTGTGTTGTGGGTATGTGTATTGTGTGTGTAGTGTATGTGATTGTGTGTATGTGTATTGTGTGTGTTTATGTGTGTGGTTGTAGGTATGTGTATTGTGTGTGTAGTGTATGTGATTGTGTGTGTTTATGTGTGTGGTTGTGAGTATGTGTATTGTGTGTGTAGTGTATGTGATTGTGTGTATGTGTATTGTGTGTGTTTATGTGTGTGGCTGTGCATAGCGTATCGTGTGTGATTGTGTGTATGTGTATTGTGGGCATATTGTGTGTGGTTGTGTGTGTGCATTTATGTATTATGTACGGGATGTGCATGTGCGCTTGGATGATTGTCTGTAGGTGTGTATGTGTATTATGTGTTTATGTGTGTATGTGCATGCATTTGTATGTTTGTATGTATATGCATGTTTGCATGTGCATATGTGTTTGTCTGTTTGAATGTTGCGTGTGTGTGCATACCAAGGGGAGGGATTTATATGGGAACAAGTTCCCTGGAATGCTAATGCTGTAGAATAGGAAGACCTCCTCAGACATAAGAAAAGTGCAGAATGGCCTGGGATTCTGTTTTGCTCTCTGAAGTTTCTGTAGACATGTCAGCTGGGAGACTGGTGGGTGCACTTGCCAAGCCCCTACAGACTCTAAACCATCTCTGCACCTCCCAAGACTGCCAGCAACACCTTTGACATGTTAGCAAATGTCATTCTATGCTCCCAGGATGAAAAGAGAAGTCTTGGCAACCTAGAGATTGAAGAGCTGGATGTGTCTCAGTAATTCCCCTAAGCCGACAATGCTCCTTCTCCATGCCCCACAGGCAGCACATAAGTAAATGGACATCGTGTATCTCTGTGAAGCAAAGCCTGTGAGCAGTGGGCTTGCATGCTACAAAGAGTTGATAGAATATGAGTCAAAATGCTCTCCCATATTTACCAGCCCCATTCTTCCCCATCAGCATTACTTCCCACAACTACGAAAAAAAACACTGTTTTCACTAATAGCTTCATCCTCTTCTTTTTCTACCAGAAAACAGGAATGTAAGCTGCTGGCCACTGAGTTTTTCCCTGATTTCAGTGTGTATGTATCACTTTTCATGTAATTGGATTCAAAAAAAGAAGGAACAGAGACATTTTGAAATAAAATTCAGAAAAGAAAAATACTTTGCATTTGGGAGTTTATTTGCAAAATGCAAACAATACATTGAAAATATTTTGATGTTGAAGTTCTTAACAGTTACTGAAAATTTCTTTATGTATTTAGATAATTTATATGGGTTGTTGTGGGGGATGTTTGTTTTTTAGAAAAATTAAAATATATAGAAAAGTGCAGAAAACAGATTAATGTAAACCCCTCCTCTAGCTGGAAACCAGTGGAATTTACCACCCAAGGGATTTTTGAACCCACCAGGGGCATTCTCCTCACATCCTAAGAAGCCTGGAATGTTATCCATAGAAAAACAAGCCAATCTTTGTGCTTTAGGAGAGCTTGACAATATCTCTGGCTTTAACTGTTGCTTAGAGTTATTTGTTTAGATGAAATATTTTAATTTTATTTCAGGTTTAGGATCATCTCTTTGGACACAGGAGAGGCTGAGAGTAGAGGCAGCTTTTTTTATCGCTGGGATTAGTGCACCATATGATGAGTTGAACATTTTGAAATGTAGGGTCTGTGAGAGACTGCCTCTTCTACTCATTTAAGGGTATTTTACTGTTTTTAGGATGGCTTAAATCACCATTGACCTGACACTGTTCCCTCTATTTATTTGGCCTAACGTCATGTAAAAAACAGGGAGACACTCATAACTTTTATATTTTATGGCAAATTTAGAATCACAACACTCATAACTTTTATATTTTATTGCACATTTAGAGTTAAACACCTCCTTACTTTTATGATGAAATCTCATCCACCAAATGAAATAACAAAAACATGCAAGTGGTCTTCCCCCTTTCAGCTCCATTTTAGAATTTTCTTTATATCCTGGGTTCCTAGGGTACTCCTGTGCAGTGCAAGCATTGCTCATGCAGGTAAACATTTTGAGTGGGAATGGGGCGAGCGCAGCTGGCTTCTGTGAGCACACACCACCCACCACTCAGCACTTTGGTTTCATCCCTCTGTTGCTGAAGACTCCACCGGCACAGCTGTGCAATGGTGTGGAGCTTACCACCTCACAGCTGCATTAAGGCATCAGACTGTGCAAAACTCCAGGAGCCAATGATGCACTGAAGGAAGCGGGGTTGCCTGATGGAAGCATGGAGGTGCTCTCTCTTAGCACAGGTTTGGGATTACTGTGGGGTCTGTGTTGGTTGCTCCTGTACCCACACCCTTTTAATAGTTAGCTTTCATGTGGAGCCTTATTTTCAGCTTCGTCACTGTAAACCACATCTTCAATTCCAAAAACAAATTGAAGGACCAGCATTCCTGATGATGATGCTGTAGGCAAGCCTCACACATCTTTGGAGATTTAGGCAAACTCCTACACATGGGCAAGGCAAGCACTGGAAGTGAAAGTTAAATAATAAAAAAGTTCAAAACCAGGAACAAAGAAATGGTTATAAAACCCTATAAAAGATACACACTTTCACTTTACCTAATTATACAGGAGACCTGGACTTTTGGGGAGAAATGGCTTTTATGCTCTATCCATGGGAAATAAATGTTGACAGCATTGTTTATCTATAATATGTGTCTAAATAGCCTGCTGTCCTCTCGAAAATTAGTTTGCCTACCAGTCATTAGTCCTCAGCTACAGACTGTTATCTCAGAGCAGTGAATTAGTTCTGGGCCTCTAGAATAGGTTTGAAAGAGAATTGGAGTGAGGTCCCCAGGAGACTGGCTGATAAGGTGTCTGCATACATGTAGCAATGCATGGAAGGAGAATGAGGTAGAGATTTCTATGGGTTAGCAAATGAGGAGCTAGTGGGCTGCTGGACCAGTGATGTGTTCACACAGGTCGTGAAAACAGCAAGAGATAAGCTTAGCCCAACAGAAATCTTCTGACAGGACCAAAGAGGCAGCATGACTATGTGCTGGCTTGGAAAGCATGATGTTCTTCTACTAAATTAACAACTCAAGTACGACCTTCCCTAATCCCTTACCTGCCCCCCATCCCTTTCCCACCAGAAGCTCCCAGGAAGAGGTCAACCAAGCCAGAGAAGGGGAGAAAGTCTACAGTTAAATCAAGAACATAGTTGTGATGTGTATCTGGGACAGTGAGATTGTGTTCACTCACCAAGCTGGCCATGGGTGGATGTAAAGAGGTAAGCAAGCTGCAGGGTTTGAGGGACTGATCCCACAAGACTTTTCTGACACCAGCTGCAAGCCTGGAGGTTTCTGTAGACCCCCCTCTGTTTGAACACTTTACTAAGATGATGCTCAGATCTCAGAAAAGTGCTATCCCTATGAGTACAGTTTTGTTTTAGTGAAAGCATGCAAATGTAGACTCAAGCAAAGGATGAGACCCATAGGGAGGGTCCAAGGTAAAGCGCCAGTTGTCTACTCCTCCTGAGGGCTCTGACAGTGTTACCTTCTTCAGGCTATGATGTATGACAATACACACAGAGTGGAGCCAGTCAGGAAGCTCACCTGAGCTGCAATGTCCAGAGTGTGTATTGGGGCTGAACTGCAGGGATATATTTTACTGAACTGTGGATGGGATGGTTAAACTCAGTTTCCAGCCCCCTTCCTTCCCTGGAGGTTGGGATGATGTCATCTGGCTCAGAAACTCAAACCTCCAGGCACAGTATCGGTCTTTCTGGCCTGGCCATCCCCTCCTGAGTCATCTCATCAGCATAAGGTATCAGGTGTGTGATCCAACGAACCCAAGTGAAAAATAAAGGTCATCCAGTCACTCAAGACATTTCAAGACTAGTGGTTACTTCCCAGGAGCTGGGTTGTTTGACACACAATTGCTGACTGTTTAAACATGAGCAGAAGAGCCAATTTATATAGGAGAAGGGTGAAGTTGCCCCTATTGAGTAAATTTGAGAGGGGCATCAGGAAACAGAAGAAAGTTTGTGTTATAATCCTGTGTGACACATGAGGCATTCTTATCAGTCATCTCAAAGATGGGAGGAAATTGGACTAGATATTGTACAATTGACAATGTCACAGCTGTAAAATAAATCTCCATGTTTTCTTCTCTTACCCCGTGTTTTTCCCAGGGAGGTCAAAGTGTGATGCTGAGTTTGGCCTCTGTCTTCCTGGTGTGACATCACAATTGAGCGGGGATAGATGTTGACTTAAACTTACAGGTGCTGCTTATCCTGGGAAATAACTTTCCATAGTCCTGTTATTTTATCTTTTCAAGAACCTTGGAGGCAGGTAGGTCAGAATATTAGCGTTTCATTTTGCAAATAAGAACCCTAACCATTAGAACCAGCCCATAAACTCTCAGTGAGTTGAGGAAAGAACTACGATTAAGATCCAAGCTTTCCTCCCATTCCATGGCTCACTCCAATAACCCCACATGGAAGTCCACCACTGCCGTTGGGTCATGAGAATGAGGCTTCTACTTTCAGTCCCTTTCCTTGGGTCATCCACAAAGTGCAGTGGCTGGAGTGAATATTAGACTCATTCCATGTATGTAAAGTAGAGGAAACCCTAAAGTCAGCCCCTTGAGCTAAGAAACATTCATTGCAGCACCAGAAGCTTATGCCAGCACCATGCATTTTACCCCACAAAAATGGATGATAAAGGGAGTGCTGAGCTGGGGAAGGGAGAAAGGAAATGAGCTATGCCATCAGGCCCTGAGACCCCGAATCAAACAACATTCCAGCACATAAATATTCATCCAAGCAGCATGTTCAGTTGCAGTCCATTTAGCATGACGTTAACAGTGAGCTCTAAGACAAAAGCCCTGGAGCTCATTACCATGAGCCGGGCTTGGAAACATTTGGAGCAAGTTCTGAAATAATTAAGATTGCGTTTGAATAATGTGATGAACAGACACATTTGTTTCATTGTGGGGATGTTTTTGAGATCCCTGCCACCCTCCCTCTTGCGGAATGCCTAGTCGCAAGGGACCTGCCCATCAACATTTGGAGAAAGAATCAGAAGTGTTATTTTTAACTTCTCATTATTAAAGGAAACACTCACATCTGGAAGACTGTGAGGAGTGATTATTAGCTGTTGAGCTGAGAAATAGCCTGGTGTCTACAATGCATCATTTTCCAATTATTTAGATATTTTTCAATGCCTTAAATACTGGAGGCATATAAAATTCAGCTCATTTAATCTCCCTAAATTATACTTTCTCCATCTGCCACGGTCTTATAGTTTAATAAAATCTCTACTTTTTACAAGCCCAATAAAATCATGGAAAATATGCAGAAAGCTGTTTCAGCTTGATTTGGTTTTTGTTTTTCTTTTGGGGAAAAGAATCGATATATCGAACTGGAAAATAATTTTTATATGTTCAGTTAGCTAGTATAGTTTGGAGATTTTTCTAAGGCCACTAACCAAAAAAAGTACTTTCATATTTTTCTTATGAGATATTCCAAAATACTGTGGCATTAGAAACTTGTGCTTTTCACTGGAAACAGAAAGAAATAAGTCAGATGCCGCACCTCCATAAATCAATTCCAAATCCCAATGGTTCTGACTGCGCTTAGCAATCTTTCTTTATTGAAACTGTCTGTCTCACATGTCTAGGCCAGAGCTCTAAAATGCTGAATAGAAGCAAAAGAGAGGTCTGTGCTCTTTGCTGAAGTCTGTGCCATGAAATAAATCAATACTCACACATGCATGAAAAAGTGTCTGATATTTGCAGTGGCAAAGAGTTAGTAGTTATGCTATGGTCAATTTCATGCTAAAATAATAAGAAATATTCTATATTTTATTAATTAAAAAAAATTTTAGGGCCTCTGGGAATCCTACATGGGAACCCAGAATATATTCTGTCTCTGTATTGCAAGTTCTGGAATTTCACCTTTAGAAAATCAGCTTCACTGGAAACCCTCTTCCAATGTGACCTTGGATTAGTGCCAACTAACGAATACTCAAGTAGAGGATTTCCAAAACTGAATTATATTTTTTCCTACAATAAGATATCTAAAGCTGCACATCCACATGTTTAGTTTAGAAACTCTCCAGTGTCTTCCGATACCCAGGCTTTTTCCATCTCTCGGTTTCAGTTTCTTCTGCCTATTGACTTGGTCCTTGTTTTTGTCACCTTATGCCCTAAACCGGCTGCTAGAGCTCCTAGTATCATACAATCATACAAGCGCATTCACACAACCATGCACAAAAGAAGGGCAAAGTCAAGTCTCTCCATGTGCATCTCATTAATCATGGAAGAATACCCTTACAGATGTGCCCAGTGAGATGTCACCACAGGTATCTTTGACCAGGATTTAGTTACACGCCTTTGACAAAGGAGTTTGGAAATCCTCTCAAGCTTATGAGCTTCTATCAAAAAAAAAAAAAAAAAAGAAAAACGTCTGAGAATAGGCAAAGAAAGAGCTTTCTACATATACCTAGACCTCATGAAACCATCCTTTGATCTCTAAAACCCCTTTGTGATTCATAAATCTCATTAACTCAAATGCCCTTAATTTGAAATTATCATAATCTGGACAAGATCGAGGTATAAATTAAGAAAACATTTGGTAAGCAAATAAAACATTTCAAGATTAATAGTATCAAATGACAGAAGTACACAATTATGACAAGCGCTGGCAAGGGAGAAACAGGTCCACATAGGTTTATTTACTAAGCTGATAGGATCGTGGCAATTTAGTCTTATCAAGTGATTCATTTATTTAATTTATTTTTTATTTTTATTTTTTGAGACTAAGTGCCACTGTTGCCCTGGCTGTAGTGCAGCAGTGTGATCTTAGCTCACTGCAGTGTCTGCCTCCCAGGTTCAAGCAATTCTCCTGCCTCAGCCTCAGCCTCTCGAGTAGCTGGGACTACAGGCGTGTACCATCACACCTAGCTAATTTTTGTATTTGTGATAGACACGGGGTGTCACCATGTTGGCCAAGCTGTTCTTGAGCTCCTGACCTCAAATAATCTACCCTCCTCGGCCTCCCAAAGTGCTGAGATATCAAGTGATTTGAAAGACGTGTGGGGAAAACGCGTGTGGTTAGATGTTTGAAATTTTATTTGAATACCATAGGTACTATATTTGACAGTTACTACATTCGATTTCAATATTTTAATAATTTAAATTGTACCTAATAATCAATATTTGTCAATTAGAAGGGTATACAATTTTGCTGCACTTCTGTTCTGAATTCTCAACAGTCTTATTTGAAAAGAAAAATAAATGATGAAACAGGAAATCTTTGTTTTGACCGATGGACAATTGGTCATACTCTTCCTTATCCAGAGCGTGCACATTCTTTTGGAACAACAGATCCTCAGCCTTTTTCATGAAATCTTAGGTCTATGCTGAGAAAAATGAAAACTGGATTGAGAGGTGCAGAGTGCCCCCACATCTCCTCACTATAAGTATAAGCGTCTGTGCTTGATTTGTCCTGGGAGACAGCTTAACTTTGCTGCACCTTGAATGCTAATTGCCAATTCCCATACATCCAATTATACCTGGGACGCAGAGATTCTTCTCCATCTGGCACGCATTGAATGCCTTTCTGGTGCAGACAGGAGCAAAACTAAGAACTGCGTTAAGTGTTACTCTACCATCTCTCCTAGGTCCTGGGGCTATGCTCTGGCAAACCCTAACCCTGCACAAATGACCCATGAAATATAATATACACAGCTAGTGTCAGGCATCCAACAATCCTATCCAACACTTTATCCAAATCAGCTCGGTACTAGGCATCACCACACACCACCTTTGAGCAATGTAGTGTCTCTTTCAATGATATTACAGTTCTTCTGTTTTATATTGTTGTCATACACGGAATTTAAACTGAAAAATAGTACCTATAAACAATTGTGTTTGACTGTAATTCATGACCCAAGCAGAAGCCATTTTTCCCTTTTCCTGACAAACAATCTCAATTATGTGCTGAGAGTAGCTGGGTATCCCAACTCCAGTCCCAAGGCATGAAGCCTGATTGGTCTGAATCAGACATGTGTTACCACTTCCCATTACCAGTGATTGGCCTAAGGATGGACATGTGACCTGATCGTGACCAATGAGGCAAAAGAGGAAGTCAGAGGTAGTGCTTTGGGGGTGGGTACAAACTAACAACAGCAATGACAACAAAAGCCAAATAAGGATAAAGAGACTAAAAAGATAAAATAAAAAGTAAAAATAAATAAAAATTTAAAAATAAAAAGACAAGCCAACATAAACAACTAAAGAAAATAAATTATAAGAAAAACAAGACAGAGCTTTAAAAACAAAAGACTTTCTTTTTTCTTGCCCCACTTTCTTCTTGTTTGGGAGGGTGATAGATTTGATGTTTGGACCCAGGAAGCAATTTCCGTCTAAGGAAGACTGGAAAAACTGCACGATCAGAGCCTCAGATCCCTGCGAAAGACATGTCTCCAAACTGCTGGTTGTGAGCGCTAATTCATCATCCATGTCATTCAACTGTTAACTGTAGTTAGGCAATCTGACTGGTGAAAATAAAAAATGCCTATTGCTATTAGATTCTGATGCTTTCCAAAGGTGCTGGGCTTGATCCTCATGCTGCCTTTGATTAAAAGGAAAACCAGTGAGAGCTGGAGGTGTTAGAGATATTTCATACCCCAAATGAGACTTTCGCTTCAACGTAACGTGAAGAGTTGAGAGAGAATTGAAATGAAGATGGAAAATGAAATAAAATGTCCCCCATGTGACTCCGTGTGGTTTAACACTGTCTGGGTGTCACCTAAAGTCATGTTGTACAATATCAGTGAAGTAGGTACCCTTTGAAAAGCATTGTTACAGTATGTGCTATCCAAAATCAAGACTTTATTCCTCTGAGCCTATTTTAAATACACAGAGTGAAGCAGAAGATTTCCCTCAGTGTGAAATATTGATGACACCCCCCTGTGATATTTAAAATGGTTTTTGTTTGTAAGAGTCAGAGATTAAGATACACAATTAAAGCCGTGTGTGTGTGTATGTGTGTGTGTGTGTGTAGATGTGTGTGTTATGTACACAAAAATATCAGCATATGGATTCTTCAGTCATTGTAGTTTCAAATATGAAAACGAGAAATCAATAGATATGACTGAACTGAATCAGAATGTTTTCAGAAATAACAGTAATTGTGGCAGTAATTAATAACAAATGTCATTGTTGGCTCAGATGAACTTCACAACAACACAATATTTTGATGATTAAAATTGTAACAATTTGGGTGTTTGGGATTGATTGTGGAGTGGTGAAATGTTGTCAGGGAGAAGAAAGACCTGGCTCAGGGCTTATGTTTACATCATTTGCCTCATAAATTAATCTGGAGATGGCTTTCTGGTTTCCCGTATCGGTCTACTTGCATTGTCAGCCCGTGTCTCTCCTCAATCTTCTCTCCAACTATGCTTTAAAGGGCAATTTCCAATTTTCAGTCTTTTCTCAAATATTCTTTTTTTTTTTTTTTGGAATGGAGTCTCACTTTGTTGCCCAAGCATAATCTCAGCTCACTGTAACCTCCACCTCCTGGGTTCAAGTGATTTTCCTGCCTCAGCCTCCCTAGTAGCTGGGATTTCATGTGCCAGCCACCACGCCTGTCTAATTTTTTGTATTTTTAGTAGAGACAGGGTTTCATCATGTTGGCCAGGCTAGTCTTGAACTCCTGACCTCAAGTAATCCACCCACCTTGGCCTCTCACAGTGCGGGGATTACAGGCATGAGCCACTGTCTCCCACCTCAAATATTATAAAATTTCCTATAATTACCATAATGACTATACTATTACGTACTTAACATTTATTTTTAAAGTCTTATCTCACTTAAATAAATATATTTGAAAAAGACATTCTAAAAGGAAACTATATCAACATCATAAATGGAAAACCATTATCACTTGTCAAAAATCAAAGATAATTATGGAAGTAAATATAATAAACATAAAATATTATTACCTAGATACCACTATGTAATGTGCTTTAGGTTTATTGCCTGAGTTACACTTTTTTTTTTTGGTCAGAAAGGAAGATTCAGTAGTATCAGGTGGATTTTCAGATATATAAGCATCAAACAGAATTCTCGATATAGCCAACATTAGTCCAAACTGCACCATTTTGTAAGCCCCCTGCCATTTCACAGACCTGATCAGAATGAAACATTGCACAGGTGTCCAGGCCGTGAGAATCATTTTGCCTAACCACTTGACCACAAGGCACAGGAACATCCTCATAATACCTTGCTGGCAAAGGCTCAACTGAAGGACCATCCCTGCCCAGGGAACATCCTAGCACATCCCACAAGAGAAAGGGCCAAACACCTGATCATAGGAACACCTTATCAATATCCTGCTGGGCAGCAAGCCATACTGGCCAGACCCCTGGCCCAAACATATAAATTACCCCAGCCTATAAGCCGCAGTGGGCTCTGGCGTTAAGCTGGTCTCTTACCTCCGCAGGTCTTGTGCTGGACATAAAATTCTGCTTTGCTGCAGAGCTGCCAATTTTCTCTCTCTCTCTGTCTTTCTTTAACCCTCACCTTCCCTTCAAAACTCAACAGCCAGAAGAACCCAAAGCTTGTGGAAAGAGAATCCCTTAGTCACCATATAATTTAGTGTAATTTAAATGGCAGATTTTGTGTCATCTGGGATCATGTCCTATGGAATCATGTCCTATAGAATCATCTCCCCTGTTGTGACTGACCGGGTTGGAAATCCACCATGGCAGTCAGCTGTAGAACCTCCCTCCATCCCAAGGGATTCCTCCTGACTGGCCTAATCCAATGGAGGTAATCCCATTCACCTGTCAATGACCGGTTCAAGGATAGACCATGTAACTCAATTTTGCTCAGTCAGATATTAGGAAATACCTTTGCGACAGGAAAATAGGGTCTGGGGGCAGGGAACATAAGGCCAATTTACTTACCAGCTATGACAGGAAATGTCCTCTCCATAGGGTACTTCAGAATGCCAAGACAAGAGGATCTCCTGTGGTCAGGAGTTAGAGACCAGTCTGGCCTACATGGTGAAACCCGATCTTTACTAAAAATACAAAAAATAGCTGGGTGTGGTGGTAGGCACTTAATCCCAGCTACTCAGGAGGCTGAGGCAGGAGAATTGCTTGAACCCAGGAGGTGGAGGTTGCAGTGAGTCAAGATAGCCCCATTGCACTCCAGCCTGAGTGACAAGAGTGAAAGTCCATCTCAAAAAAAAAAAAAAGTGTGCATGGTAGTTAGTGACATCAATGTTTATGAGCTGAGTGTGACGGAATTTTAAGTTATCACTTAATGTTCAAGTATTTTCTACTTCTTTTCAGCATCAGTGTCCCCTGGCAATGAGCTAGTCACTTTGAGGCAGCCCAGATTTCAGGCTTGATGGTTGTTGATGAAGACTGCGTGCCCTGAGTTTTAGTTCTGCTTTCCAGAACTCCCTTCTAATGAGAAGAAAACAAATAAAATGTGTAAGACAAAAATAAAGTGAAGGCCATTATCCCTGGAAGGCCATGCAGGTAAATGTGTCTGCCTCACAGAGCTTTCCACAAGCCCAACACAGGTGATCACATGTCTCTGAGCTGCCACTTTTCAGCTGCCTCTGGCTGAAATCATCAGGGGTGTGTCCTCCGATCTATATCCTGAGTTCAGAAGGCACTGGCTTTCCCACTTCTTCCAAGAAGAAAGTTAGGAACCAGACTTAGGCAATCCTTCATGTGCTACATGAAGAAAGAAATGGAACACAGTTCTCCATCGGGTATTCTGACTTCACTTTGACAATTTTACAACTTCACATCAGTGATTCCTGCAGCAAATACATGTATTTATGTTAAGATTAAACTGATACAGGGGAGATGATGACTAGAGCCAGCAATTCATGATCTGTAAGTGGAGGGTATGCCCTAATGAATTTCAGGTTCTGCAAGGCTTTTGCGTAAATAAATTCACGACACCGCGAATTGGGGAATAAACATTTTAGAGGAGAATCACACTCCAAATGAGAATTGCGAAGAGTGGGAGGCCCCTGTCATTTACTGAATTACTTGTGGAGCTGTACAGGAGCCCTGCAATATTTGCACTGCTGCTGCGGCGTGACCAGTGAAATGAAAAGATGCCTCCGGGGAGTCCTCAGCAAATGTTCCCCTTCCTTCTGCCATCGTTTTTACAGCTCTGGGAGGAATCTGCCACTCAAGAGTTAGAAATTAATATCACACTTGTATGAGAAACAAAAGTGAAGATATGAGATGGAGACGTTCTGGCCTCAGAACAATATCTCCATTGATTGACTTAAATGTGTTTACCTCAGGCAGAAAGACACACTACCTGTGTGACACCATCATCTCTCCCAGCAGCCGGCAGGAACACGTGCAGCCGCTAAGCTGGAGGGAGAATGCCTGGTAAACCAGATGTCCATAGCTCTCGAGTCTGTGTGTTTTAAATGTCTTGGAATTATTTGTGGATATTGACAGATTGAAATTCATAGATCTCCAGCTCACAGATAGCATGGGATATTTCCGAATTCCCCAAGTTAATTTATAACTGAAGATAGAATTTCAGTCTCTTACTCTGTATGGTTGGAAAGCTATTTAGTGAATCCATATGTGTTCCTGGGGGGCATTTTAAGGACATTTGCTGAGATTGACAAATATTTCCAGTGTTGTGTCTCTCTATACCCACAATAGCATTAAGTGTTAAAGCAGAAAACAGGTCATGTGAACTACATTCAAAACCCAGAGAGGTCCCCTCCTGCCCGTCATCAGGGCAGCCGTAGCGCTCTTCCCTTCAGGCACCAGGCTCTTCCTGTGTTCTCTGATATCCAGAAGGGCAGGGCTCTTGAACCCACTCTACACAGCAGCAGGGGCTTGGGATTTATTGTTCATTTTTTGCTTCTAAGAAAAGAGTACCTTCAGGGTATATGGAAAAGTAAAATAGATCCTATTTTCCTAAGTGGCATAATACAAGGTCTCACGGTCTTTGGGGCTGAAAAGAAAAGTCACAGCCGACTCTCTCTCCTGCTGTGGCAGAACCTGCAACCTCCGGTTGAGAAGTCTGAGTCTTTGGATGAAGGCGCTTCCTTCAGCCTGAGTTCCTGAGACAAAGCCATGGGAAACAGATTCTGTGACCCCTCACATTGTGACAATGCCAAATCGGCTCTGTTGTTTTAGGTCTTGGAAAATTAGGGGTTGTAACCTTAGCAAAATCCAGCCTTACCGCGACAGCCCCACATCTGAAGTTTCTTCTAAATGAAAGGGAAACAATGTTAGGTGCTCACCATATACAGTTACTGGGAGAATCACGTGCAGCAGCACACTGGAAATCATCATCATAAAATCCTGCATGTGTGATAAATCTGTATCTTGTTTAATTTATCATTATTGGGAAAGGCAGAAAAAGAACATAGTGTATTCTGGAAATCCCGGGTCATCCTGGGTGGTGGGAACAGGCTGCTTGGGAGGAAGGATGGTTAATGTGGCTGGGGGTGGGAGCCTGACTGTGGAGGGCCTCTAGGCTCCAGCTAAGCTATTGGTCTTTATTCAGTGGATCCTGGGAGTTATAAAGGGTTTTCAAGTGTTAAAGCAAACTAAATATGGCCTAAGAAAGACTCTGTACTTCTATAATTAAGTCCTTGTGGATGAACTGCAATCTAGATTAATAGGTAGACAAGACTGAAAATCTAACATACCAGTATGCACCAGTATGCATACCAGCAACATTCGCTGAGTTTTGGCCAATCCCAGTGGAGTGTTCAAACTGCTGAGTGTTCAAATTGTGTTCAAATAAGGCAAACGCTGACCTGTAACCAATCCAGCTATTTCGAGACCTCACTTCTGATATCTGTACTTCATTTTACGTTTTTGGTCTATAAATTTGTTCTGATCACAGGGTATGCTTGGAGACACCTCTCTGAATCTGCTGGGATTCTGGGGGCTGCCCAATTCATGAATTGTTCATTGCTCAGTTAAACTCCTTTAAATTTAATGTGGCTGAAGTTTTTCTTTTAACACAAGTAACAAGTGACACACATGATGGTGATTGGATAGATATTCGTTACGACTGGTAGAATGAGAATGAAGTAAAGCCTGGAAACAGGAAATTGTGCCACCTTGTTCCAGCCAGGCTGAGTGGGCAGGAATCCCGATGGACACCGTATTGCTGGCCCAGTGACCAGGAGCTCAGGGTGTCCTGCAGGCTCCAGTTCCTCCCAACTGCACCAGCCAATGCAGCCAGCACTCCTGTCACTGTGCACACCTCACACTGGTTTGGACACACCCACGAACACCCTCTTCTGTGACTTTTTTTCTCAACTATTTTATAATTACAACTTTCCTTTAATTTTTTTTGTACCTATATGCAGAAAATGTGTACACGTTGAACTTTACAAATTCTGGACACCTAGATAGAAATCTAAAACATTGACTGAGTCCTGTGTAAACTTACAAAATGTTCCAAGGTGTAAAACCACAAAACTTATAGGATAGGGCTACAGGGATACTTGCTTTTTCCCGTGGGACTCACTGGGCATTATCAGTGGATCTCAATCTCATTCACTGCCTGAGTCTGTTTGGGCTAAGTCTCATACCATAAACCAGGTGAGTGAAACCACAGAAATGTGTTCTCAGATGTCTGGAGGTTGGAAAGTCCAAGATCAAGGAACCAGCAGATTCAGCTTCCGGTCCATAAATCGCCTGCTGCCTTCTCTCTGTAACCTCACAGGGCAGAAGGGCCCTCTCTGGGGCCTCTTTCATAAAAGCACTAATCCATTCATAATGGCTCCACTCCCATGATTTAATCACCTCTTAAAGGCTACACCCCGAATACCACCATCTTGGGAGTGAGGATTTCAACACAGGAATTTAGGGAGACACAGACATCCAGACCCTAGCACTCACTTTTCTCCTGTTTGCACATCCCGTCAACCCTTCAATCCCAGTTGATAGGAATAGGAAAACCACTGGGGGAAACCTCTCTAGACAGTGTTTGACTAGGTGGCTACGTCAGGAATGCGGCAGTGTAGATGCTCCTGAGACACTCCACAGGCACCACAGGTGGGTGACCTCTGAACTTCTCTCTGCCGAGGACGACGTTGATACCTTTCCCTACATCCTACGCATGATCTAAAAGGTAATAAGGACTGGATGGTGATATTGGCAAGAATAACATTCTTGACTGGGCACTTAACATATGTAGGGAACTCTTCTTAGAGCTTTGCATTTATTAAATCATTTTAATTTCACAAGAGCCCTGAGATTCAGGAAATATGAATATTCCCAGTATGCTAATGAGAAAGCAAAGAGAAGTCAAATGAGTCCCCAGGTCACATGACCAACAGGCAGTAGGGCAGGACTCTTGAACCTTGTCTACATAACAGCAGGCTCATGGCCTTAGGTAGTCTCTACCATATTCCATGAAAGACAGTGGAATATGGGCTTCAAGTCATACTTGCTGGAGTCAGACTACCTGGGTCAACGTCTGGTCTGTCTTTACAGCTTATTGCCCGTGTGACCTCGGGAAAGGTTTTTTAAAAATGTTTATCTCAATTTTCATACTTGTAAAATAAAGCATCAGTGAATTAAATTGTTAGGACAATACCCAGTACAGAGTAATGACTTTAAAGTGTCATTATTATAATCTTTTTATTTTCTGCCTTTCAGTTGCTGCACTGGGTGGTTCCAATGGAGTCATTTTCTCAGTGAGGAATTCCTAACCCTTGTCTTTACAATTGTACCCCCACTTACCAAGTACTCTCTTCCTCTTCCTGGCCTTACTGTTATCGGTTGCACTTACAGTCATCTGATACACTATGTATTTAACTTATATACTTATTTATTGTCGGTCTTCCCCCATTAAAATATCAGCCCCATGACTGGAGGTTTTCATCTACCTTTCTATCCCGTGCTTTACATGCCAGCCCTAGGTGGTACAGGACAAACAGCAGGTGCTCAGTGAAGAGCTGGTGTCTTTTTAATCAATGTGGTTAACAGTCTACTTCAGGGCAGACAACCCCTCAATGCTGAGAACAAATGAGGTTTTTGATGAGCCTTGGCCTTCCCAAGAAATCCATTCTCCCTCTTGGAAAAACTCCCTGGTGGCCCATTACACACCACTTTATTACATCCAGCCACCTGCAAGGTGACCATTTTATCACAACCTATTCATCATGTTGTCTGCTTTTTGGAAGTGCTGTATTAAAATGTCACCCACATTCCCATCTATAGCAGGACCTCTCCTTGTTAGGTACTGTGTGATCATGGTCAATGCAGGCAATAACTTCAAAAATGTTGGCCTAGGAGGAGATTTCTAGACAACTAGTTGGTGGTTCAACGTGCTAGAGAAATAAACTGGATGCCCATTACAGACTCAGTGAGAAGGCTTGATAAGCATAATGAGAATGATGGCTGAGAAATGACTGGTAAGTGGGCACCACCATGCTTTATACCCAGCTGTGGAATGGGGAGGCCGTGGTTGTGCCTGTCAATCAGCCAGAGCTGTCATAGGCTGGGTAGGGGGTGACATCCTCTCCCTCATGGGGAGCTGCCATGGAGACCGCCTATGGGAACCCAGAAGTATCTTGTCCTGCACAAGGGTTTATTTTACTGCAGTGGGGGTTAGCTAGTCTCTCAGTCTCCGTCCCTGGAGCAGAACACAATCATGTCTTGCCTTTGTTTCTGCTTCTTTGTCAAATTAGTCCAGTTTCCACATTAGTAAACTAAAGATAACAGTAGTATCTGCCATAATTCACTTCCAAAATTAACCGTCTTAATGCCTGGTGCTTAGATTCGGGGTCTGGTTTATAATGAGGTGTTGAGGAGCCTAGTCTGTTATTATTATGATTTATTTCTAGCCACCCTCTCTGTTGACTGTTTCCTCCATCTGCTCTGGTTCAGATCCTTCCTAGGTTTGGGGGTCCCCCATATACCTTAGAACCTCAAGTCCACTTGGTGTTAGACCTTAGCTCCATACCACTGACTGACCCAGGGGTTCCAAAGGAGAGTGCATTAGTCCATTTTCACACTGCTATAAAGAAATACTTGAGACTGGATGATTTATAAAGGAAAGAGGTTTAATTGACTCACAGTTTCACATGACTAGGAAAGCCTCAGGAAACTTACATTCATGGCGGAGAGGCAGACACCTTCTTCACAGGCCAGCAGGATGGAGTGAGTGCAAGCAGAGGAAATGCCAGATGCTCATTAAACCATCAGATATAGTGAGAACTCACCATCACGAGAACAGTGTGGGGAAAACCACCCCCACGATCCCATTGCCTCCACCTCCACCTGGTCTTGCCTTTGACATGTGGGGATTACGGGGATTACAATTCAGGATGAGATTGTGGGGACACAGCCAAACCATATCAGAGACGGTACATGCCTAGGTCCAGTGTGCACACCTGCTCTCATAGCTGTGGCTCCAGGGATGAGGACACCAGGAGGGAGAAAGGAGGTTCCTTCTAGACAGGTGAGTTGGGCAGGTTGTTTAGGAGACTTGATGAGGAGGAAAAGGTGGGCATTCCTCATCTCTGTTCTTCAGTGTCATGGGACAGTATTTGAACACCAGGACTTGCTCCTTTGTTTTTAACATCCGAAGAGCCAGGGCTTCATGTCATTATGTGCTCAGAATCTCAGTGCTCAGAGGCCCCGAGATGCTGTGTGCCTGGACCACCTTCCTCCATGACCTTCTCTCTAACCTCCCATTGCCCACAAACCACACGGCCATGTGCCAGTTCTACTGTGAGCCAGGCTGTTCCTACTTCTGGGTATTTCCATTTGAGCCATTCCCTTTCCATAGAATCCTCTTCTTGTGGGCTCATTCAGCTCATTCTCAATAGTTCTAGTCCATCTCACACACCAACCTGTTTTATATCCTTCAAAGCATTCCTCATTTTCAAATATTATCTTTTTTTTCAAATATTATGCATTTGCTTTTCACCAGTTTATTGTGTTATTTTTCTCACTAGACCAGAAGCACCATGAAACAGGAGAGTGTTGCTGCTGTCACTCCCAATGTCCCGACAAAGCGTACATAGAAGGGCTCTCATTTTTTTAAACATTGAACAAATAAGCTAGCATCACTGTCTTTTCTTAGTTAAGATTCCTATTCCTCCTTTCCCTTGACTTGCTCCAAAAGTGACATCAGATTTAAATATCCTGTGATATGGTCTCTCTGCGAGTCAAGATATAATACCAACAAGGTATTTTCTCCTTTCCATTTCCACTTCCCACCAACCACCCAACCCTGAAACTGAAATGTAACTCATCTTGCTAGTCTGTTATGTGTTTTAGAAAAATATGTGTGGACAAGTCACTGTAATACTATGAATTTCCAATAAGCCAGGATTTCAGCCACCAGAGAAGTCAGATGGATGGATTGGTTTTGAATGTGCTCAGAAGGCTGGCCACGAGACTGGATCAGTGGTCCTGTTCTATGCTGTGCAGAATCTTGACCACACACAGCACAGAGGCCTGGGGAGGGGTGTCGCTGCCCCCAGAGCATGCATTCTTTAAAGGTGTGATGACCTCCCTGGCACAGGACCTGGTGAATGCTGTCTCTCTATAAATATTTGCTAAATGAATCAACGAGTAGACTAATGTGTGGATGAAATCTGCTTCTCTGAGGATGAAAGACTCATCAAATCAACACGCCCTGCTCAGGAGTGGAAGTGGGTCCATTGCAAAACATTTTGTGGCTGCTGTGGAACAATGCCATCTCAATTTTTTTTCTTTCTTTTTTTTTCTTTGAGACAAAATCTCACTCTTTCACCAGGCTAGAGTGCAGTGGTACAATCTTGGCTCACTGCAACCTCTGTCTCCCGGGTTCAAGTGATTCTCCTGCCTCAGCCTCTCAAGTAGCTGGGACTATAGGCACGCACCACCACATGCAGCTAATTTTGTGTATTTTTAATAAAGATGGGGTTCCACCATGTTGGCCAGGAAGGTCTCGATCTCTTGACCTCATGATCCACCCACCTGGGCCTCCTAAAGTCCTGGGATTACAGTCATGAGCCACTGACCACTGCCTAGATTTCAAGCCTTGCCATTTAGCTCCAAGGCTTCAGTAGCCAACAGGCCCCACCTGCTAAGGACTTCCAGATCTGCCTCTGTTGAGCTGAGGCCACACTCCTTCCGGGGAGCCAGTCAATGACAGCTGAGCACTGCAGGGATGTTAGGGTCTGACCCATTCCCTCGAATGCAGGACTCCTCTAATGGGTGACCATACACCTCCGAAGCCCCCATCTGTGCTGGCTTGGGCTTTGTCAGATCCCTTTCCCAAACCCACCCTGTCCAGCCCCACTTCCTCCCTCAGGTGTGATAGTTCATATTGAATGTCAACTTGATTGGATTGAAGGATGCAAAGTATTATTCCTGGGTATATCTGTGAGGGTGTTGCCAAACGAGATTCATATTTGCATCAGTGCACTAGGAGAGGCAGACCCACCCTCAACTCAGGTGGGCACCATCCAATCAGCTGCCAGCACAGCTAGAGTAAAGCAGGCAGAAGAAGCTGGAAGGAGCCCACTTACTGAGTCTTCTGGTCTTCCTCTTTCTCCCATGCTGGGGGCCTCCTGCCCTTGAACATCAGACTCTCTTCAGCTTTTAGACTCTTGGACTTGGGTTTGCCACGGGCTCTCGGGCCTATGGCCATGGACTGAAAGCTATACCGTCAACTTCCCTACTTTTAAGGTTTGGCTTCCTTATTCCACAGTTTGGCTTTCCTGCTCCTCAGCTTCCAGACAGCTTGCTGTAAGACTTCACCTTGTAACTGTGTTAGTCGACACTCCTTAATAATCTCCCCTTCATGTATACATCTGTCCTATTAGTCCTGTCCCCTTAAAAACCCTAACTAATACAATGGGTATTGCCCCCAGTAAACTGACTGTACTCCTAACCCTATTTCAGCATCTACTTCCCAGAGAGGCAAATTAAGGACGTCTTTCCCATGCATACGTCAGATGTCAAACTCTTCAGTTAGTTTGGAAAGATTGAATTATTTGACAACACATAATACTGGAAGGCCACGAGTAAAAATATCTTCTGTCTTTTCTTGTGAAGATGGGGCTCTGGTAAATGGACTCCTCTTCCTACCTGGTAGCCAGCACAGGTGGTGAGGAGTCCCCAAGGGGTCCCTCCTTCCCGTCTCTTGAAGCCCCCGCCACTCACTGTTTATCAGGAGCATTGTGGGTGAATGGAAGTTACAGTCACTAGAATGTTCATGCTGGATTATTTTTTGTAGTAGGTGTAAAAGGGAAATTAAACATTTTTTGTAAGCCATGGTCTTTAAGCATAAGCAGAAGAGAAACTAAGAGAACCAGTTATTTCTAGGGAAGGGGGAGAGGTCCACAGTTGTTTTGGAAAGTTTTTAAAATGCAAATAAAATTATGGATCTGAGGAAATTCCACAGTGTGCTTCACGCTTACCACCTACCTAGCCCCCTGTGGGACCTGGAGACTGTCCCCAGCCCCATGAGATGACAGGGGTCATTGCAAAGTCCTGAGCACTGGGGCCAGGTACAGATAAAGTGGTGGCTGCAAGGTCGGGTCAAGGTCAATACTGTGCCTTGCCTGCTCTTCTGACCCTGGCTGAATCCATGCAGTCTGCTTCAGGGAAATCATTCTATTTGAATAAGGTGTTGAGAGTCATATGACCCCAGAACAAGTTGGATGTGGCAGCTGTCTCCTTGGCCAGCCTCTGGCCAAGCTGCTGTGTCCTTTGTCTCAACTTCACTGAGTTTCCCACATCTTGAAACTTGAAAAAAATGTATTATTTAGCTGAATCCTTCATTTTATTCCATTTATGGATGAACATTTAGGAGGGCAATAAAAGTGAAGTTGGGTAAAAATAAAAGCCCTTCTTTTGTTAATGAGAGACATCTGTTTATTCCTCTTTTTCTTTTAATGTGCATTTGCTTAATAGGCAAGTTTTTATTTAAATATCAGTTGAGGCTCTCATGACTCTGGGAAATTTATCAGAGTCATGGCCATTTTTTTTTTATCTTGGTAGTTAAAGATGCATTTAGTAAGGCTGCTGGTGTTTACTGGGATGAGGAAGGCTGGGAGAGGGAGGAGCAGGTTTAGGAGGGGTGCAATGAAGAGTTTGAGAAGGCATGTCCCTGTGCTAGGTGGACTAATGGTTCCCTGAAGATGTTCATGACCAAATCCCCAGAACCTGCAAATGCATTACTGTATGTGGGAAATGAGACTTCACAGATGTGCTTAAGAAAAGGATTTTGCTATGGGGGAGATGATCCTGGACGATCCGTGGACCACTGACATGGTTTAGATCTGTGTTCCCACCCAAATCTCACCTCAAATTGTAATTCTCAGTGTTGGAGGTGGGACCTGGTGGGATTGGGTGTAATTCCCAGTGTTGGAGGTGGGACCTGGTGGGATTGGGTGTAATTCCCAGTGTTGGAGGTGGGACCTGGTGGGATTGGGTGTAATTCCCAGTGTTGGAGGTGGGACCTGGTGGGATTGGGTGTAATTCCCAGTGTTGGAGGTGGGACCT
>PVKV010027471.1:0-26322 GCA_004027835.1 Alouatta palliata | reverse complement strand
GCTGCTTGAGGTGACTGAGTGTTCTTTATAGGAGCTCAAGTGCTGAGCTGTGAGCTCCGTTGTTCATCCAGAGTTGCTGGGCAGGTACGTTTAAGTCTGCTGCAGAAGAACTCATAAACCCCTTTTTTTTTTCCCCAGGTGCTCTGTCCTGAGGAGTTAGGGCTTTATTTATGAGTTTCCCTTGTGCTGCTGCCTTTTTCTCAGGGCTGCCTTGCCCAGCGATGAGGCAGCCTACTCACTGCCTGCAGAGGCTTTGCTGAGCTGCTGTGGGCTCTGCCCAGCTGCCCTGTGAACTTCCCTGCAGTCCAGTTTATACCGGTGTAGTTAGAACTGCCTCTGCAATGGCAAACTACCTCCGTAGTGGCAGACTGCCTCAGTAATGGCAGACGCCCCTCCCCCACAGAGCTGGACCTCCCGGGTTCAGCTGTGCTTGCTGTGAAACTCTCGATCCAGAGCGTTTCTGATGACTGTTTTTTTTTGTGGGGGTCGGACCAGCTGGGCCTGATCACCTGGCTCCCTGCTTCAGAGCGTCTTTTTTAGTTGAATGGTCGACTGTCTCCCAGGTGTTCCAGCCACCTGTTGAAAAGGCGCCGGGATCTGTGTGATTTCCCGTGCAGTGACCCACTGCGCCAGCTGAAACCGAGGGTGCTGGCATTTTTTTGCCTGGGAAATCTCCTGGCTTGGCTGCCTATTTCAGTCGCCTTTTTTAATCAGATGAATGGGTGGCTCTGCCTTCCCGGAGCTCCAATTGCCAGCTATAACGGCACCCGGATGCACGTATTTTGTATGGGGAACCGCTGCTGCGGGGCGCCGCTCCAAACAGCGGCGGCGAAAACAGGGGCGCCAGCGAAAACAGTGGCGCGGGCCGCAACGGCGAAAATAGCCGCGCCGGCCAAACCAGCTGCACTGGCGACCCTTGGGGTTCCTCCCCCTGGGAATATCCTGGTCTGTGGGCAATAAAAATCCATCTGGGAATGTGGTGTCCACTCACCCTCCACCCTTTCACTGGGAGCTGCAATCCTCAGCTGCTCCTAATCGGCCATCTTGGATCTGTTTCCTATTTTCTTTTTAATTGCAACCTAGCTATGCTAGAGAAAGGAACACACTGCTACCATTTAATAGCAACTATTCTGAATTGCTGGCAATTTTTTTCCTGCAATAATCAGTCATCTCAGATGCTTTTCATTAATTCAAGAAATAAAACAGAAGTGACAGAAATAAAACAGAAGTTACAAACTTTCTTAAGTGCATGTTTTATTTGTTACTTAACAGTAAGTAAATCCTATATTACCATTGTAATATAAAAAAGGATCACAATCGGAATTATTTTTGAAAAGAAATATTTACCAAACTAAAAGTATTTCAACATCTACTTTTTTTTTTTTTTTTTTTTTTTGAGACAGAGTCTTGCTCTGTTACCAGGCTGGAGTGCAGTGACACAATCTTGGCTCACTGCAATCTCTGCCTCCCTGGTTCAAGTAATTCTCCTGCCTCAACCTCCAAGTAGCTGGGTCTACAGGCACATGTCACCATGCCTGGCTGGTTTTTGTATTTTAGTAGAGATGGGGTTTCACCATGTTGGCCAGGATTGTCTTGATCTCCTGTCCTACGGATTGACACCCGCCTTGGCCTGTCAAAGTGCTGAGATTATAGGTGTGAGCCCCTGCGTCTGGCCTCAACATCTACTTTTTAAAAAACAATTGTTCATACAATAAACACATATTAAGGCTATGCTACTAAATACATTTAAAATGTCCACAGGTAATATGAGAAATATTCCCAAGTGATGTCATGTTAACACCTTGCCACATTTGTAGAAGTCCTTAGTGAGAAACACCTTCAGAATTTGCTAGACTGTCCTTCCAAGAAGGAAAATAATGATAAACATTTTGTACTAATGAAATTCTATTGTTGAAATTGAGATGCAATGTCTTAAGAAAATGTCTACAAAGTCAATAGTGTTATTTATTGCAAAGTTGCTTCTGATGATATATACACCTACACTATTTTCTAAAATAGATATTTATTTTAAAAGCTTGAAAACAACCTTTTTCTAGTTAGTACCAGTAAGGACAAAAGTGCACCCACCAGTCTAATGCACCTAAACAGTGAACAAAAAAAAAAAGGTGAATGAGGCCAATTTATTCTACTAGTAACACAATTAGTAGTAGGAAGATAATCATCTGTCAAAGGACTTATTTCGAATCTTCAAATTTCCTAATTCTTCATTCTCCAAAGCCTGTTGATATTTACAAAAATCTTTGCTGTATGCATCAATTATTCTGCTTCCAAGATAATGATTAATAAGCAATTGTGGGCAAATAATGATATTCCAAATTGAATACAGGTATTATCTACTAGGTAAATTTAGTTTACTTTACAGATGGTGACTCTAGAATAATCTCACAAAACTTTTGGTATATCTCTATGAAACACTGGATGTTATAAATCTAGATTATTTTAAAAGGGTGAGAAGGGATGCAATTAATATAGTGAGGGAAGAAAGAATAATATAAAAAGCATATATTGAATACTTTTAAATAAGTAGAAATAAACAAATTATGTATCTAAAAAACAAGCTGTTATTGAATATTGGTACCTGTTTCTATTTTTATTTATTCTAATAAAGAAGTGAGTCTCTTGTGGCTAATTCACTAAAATTCTTAAATGTATACATATTTACATATATATATATATAATATACACACATATAGATATGTAGTTGATCCTTGAACAGCATGAGTTTGAATTGAGCAAGTCCACTTATATGCAGATTTTCTTCTGTCCCTGCCACCCCTGAGACAGCAAGACAAACCCCTTTTCTTCTTCCTCCTCCTCAGCCTATTTAACCTGACAGTCACAAGGATGAAAACCTTCATGATGATCCACTTCCTTGTAACGAATAATAAATATATTTCTCTTCCTTATAATTTTAATATTTTATTTTCTCTAGCTTACTTTATTGTAAAAATACAGTATATTATATATACATATATAAAAATATACAAATACATGTGTTAATTGTTTAAGTTAGCAGTAAGCCTTCCGGTCAACAGTAGGCTATTAGTAGTAAAGTTTTTGTGGATCCAAAAGTTATCTATGAATTTTTGACTCTACAAGGGTTTGGCCACTCCACATCATCTTAGGGTCACAACTGTTTTCATTTTTCCACTGGGTAAGATAGGTATTTTAGTATATGTATCCTAAGACCTGATATCCACAATTCATATTTGCAGTGGTCTTGTTATCCTTGTTTAGTAAATACTTTATTCTTCATATATGAGCCTAAAAAGTTTGTGTAAAATTACAATCATTTGTTTTCTCTATTTCTTTAAAATTAAAGTTTTCTTTCTATCAATTTAATTATCTTATTAAATTATTTTCCCAGTATGAGGTTTTTGGCTACATTCAGATGAGTAATTCTAATGGTGATCCATGGGCCTAATGGATAAGCCTGATTTTCCAGATGAATAGTTCAAAGTGTAGCAAATCACTTTTTTTCTCCCTAAGAAAAGGTTACCATCCTGACATAGTAGATGGAGTTTTTTGTTGTTTATATTTTATTTATATTTAACTGCATGTGTACTATTAATAACAACTTGAACTGTCTTCATTATGGATGCCAACTGGTAAAATATTATAAAATAAATTTGAATATTTAAATTTTATTGTAATGCAAAATAACCTGCTGTGTCAAGTAAAATGCTGTGTTACTGATGTTCCTTATTAAATCTAAGGTGTACGATGTTCAAGACCTTGAATATAAATCATTTCCTTCTTATTCATATATATTGATACATATTGAATATACTGTCTTCCTTATGCCACTGATTATTATTATCAAATGAAGCATAAATAGGACTCCAATTCGTAAATTCAAAGACTACTAATTTTCTTTAAACAATAGTTACTATTTAGTATTTAACAATAATAAAGACACATCATTTACATATATTTATTCTAAATATATCCCTTATCTCTTCTCTCATACTCAAATCATTCTGACATTTGCAAAGGTACAAAATTAAAATTGAAGATTTATTTGAGAAGAACACAATCTCCTATCAAGCATGTTCTCATAGGAATTTAATCACAAATAGCAAAAACTGTTGGTCAAAATAATGAACTTTAAGTTCTCACTTGCAAATAAAGAGGAATATATGGATATTCTCAAAATATTAAATACCAACAAAAGCAACTGAATGTTTTTTAATAGAATATAAAAAAGAAGTTACTGGTTGTCAAACATGTGTCTCTGGATAATTTTATTCTACTACTGAGTTTTTTAACTTGAAAACCCTCAGGAAAAATTTTTTGCCAGGCTTGTTCCTGAATTCTGTATCTGTATTATGTCAGGAAACATTCCTATATAAATGCTACTATGTAATTTTCTTTTAAAAGTTTTATATATTATTTCCCTTTTTGAAAATAAAGACCCCCAAAAGAAAAAAAAAGTGAATTTTATGGTTAACATATTTTTTGAGCAAAAAATGCATTACAGCAAACTTCCCACTGAGAACACTGTAATTAGTTAAGTTGGCAGCTTACATCTGGCATAATAAAGAAGGGAATATAAAAGCCCTTGATGTAACCGAAGTGTTTATCAGTTTTTAGATCCTCCCTATTACTGCCAGATTCAAGAAAATATTTCATTAAGAGTTGGCTCTCTTCTCATCTTCACTAACTTGAAGATGCTGCCTTCCTTTCCCTCCTGGGTGCTAAAAGGATCAGCAGCATAAACAGAATTACATTTTACTTCTCAGGTATCTCCCTTAATAACAAGATATGATGAGAAGTCAAATTCTTTAGCTACTGGGCTAAGAAAAGTAAAATTGCATTCACTTACAGAAAGATAAGTTCCCCTACACACTGGCATGCATTTAAAGGCTTCCTTAAAATTTAGAAATTCTCCATTATACTTTAACTACTGTCCTTCGGGAATTACATTTAACTGGCTGGTGCATGGCAATATAGTCTCATAATTGAGCTGTCCTCCATGCACAAAATCTGAGGAACACTGCAGGCATCCAGATGTGCCCATATATAATTGATACTCCCCAATTATTATGATAGCATTTTTAAATTCATGAAATATTTTTAGTATTTAAAGGTAAATTGAATCTTTATTGCCAAAGTAATTCATTTTTATTATTTAAAATTTCAAATAGTGCACACATGGAAAACAGCAAAACTCTCTCCCTGTAACTCTCTAATCCCATGCTCAAGGAAGGGATAACTCCTAATAGTTTGGCATCCATGCTTCTAAGCTTCCAAGTTTACTTTTAATTTCACAATATATGATGGACATTTTTCTATGGTAGTAAATATAAATCTTTCTTATTTGCTGTAATTGAAGCACATTATTACACATTTCGGGTGTAACATGTTAACATCTTTGGACATTTCTTTTTTTCTCTCTTTTCTTTCTCCTCTTTCTTTCTCTTCTTTCTCTCCTTTCTTTCTTTCTCTCCTTTCTCTTCTCTCTCTCCTTTCTTTCTCCTTTCTTTCTTTCTCTCTCCTTCCTTCTCTCTCTCCTTCCTTCCTTCCTTTCTTTCTTTCTTTCTTTTCTTTGAGACAGGGCCTTGTTCAGTCACTCAGGCTGGACGGGAGTGCAGTGGTAAAATCATGGCTCGCTGCGACTTCAACTTTCTAGGATCAAGCCATCTTCCCACCTCAGCTGACCAAGTAGCTAGGACCACAGACACACACCACCATGCTGGGAATTTATTTGTATTATTTTGTAGAGACAAGGTCTCTTTATGTTTCCCAGGCTGGCCTCAAACTCCTGGGCTCAAGAATCTTGCCACTTCTGCCTACCAAAGTGCTGGGATAATAGGGGTGAGCCACCATATCCAGTTCCTTCATTATTCATATGGTGTTCTCTCCAATTTTCTGCTTTTAGCACTAATGCTGTGTTGAACTTCGTGATAAGTAGAAAAGAAATACAAATTTTGGTACTAATACCTAGTATGTTTAGAGTTCTTTGGTTTTAGAATGCTTTAAATTACGTTATTCTATTTGATAAGCTGGTGAATAAACAGCATCTCCTTGAGACAGTCTTTTTTTCATTGTTTTTTTAAATCATTTTGTACATGAGAAGACACATTTTAGAGGGTTTAAATCAATTAACAAGTAGTTGAATTTCTGTCTGGAAATCTAATTTTTTGCACTGCACAATAACTTTCTCTTTAATAGAATATTCAATTAATAAATGTCCAGAGTAAGCATTAAGCAAAGATACTGAAATAACAGAGTAAAACAGGATTATTTTTAACCAATAAAAATGAATGTTAACTTTTTCCCACATTTCTAGTTAATCTGGTAAAGTTAGTAAATATTATTGAGCACTTGTGAGCAGTGGATGACTAGCAAGACGCAAAGACACAAGCATGATCACCTTGAGATATCTGATTCATAGTTCTAATGCATTAAAGCCACAATATATATCTAAATATTAAAAACAAGAACCAAAATTTTATATAACAGGAAATAATATTAAGTAATTTGTCAACTTTTTCTTTTATTCCTTTCTTCTTAAAGTTACAATGAGTCTCTTCATTTTGTAAGAACCTTTGAAGTTGACAAATATTTTGTGTTTAGGAACACAATTAACATTTTATTAAAAACCTTTGCACATCATTAGCATACCAACAATATTTAATTAAAGTTACATTTGAAAAAAAGTATTGGCTGGGCACGGTGGCTCACACCACATGTAATCCCAGCACTTTGGGAGACTGAGGCAGGCAGATCACAAGGTTAAGAGATCGAGACCAGCCTGGCCAACATGGTGAAACTCCATCTCCACTAAAAATACAAAAAATAAAAAAAAAAATTAGCTGGGTGCGGTCTTGCCCACCTGTAGTCTCAGTTACTCAGGAGGCTGAGGCAGGAAAGTCACTTGAACCTGGGAGGCGGGGGTTACAGTGAGCCAAGATCATGCCACTGGACTCCAGCCTGGGCAACAGAGCAAGACTCCATTTCAAAAAACAATAATAAAAAAAATAATAAAGAACTAACCTTACAATACACCTGGATATCAATAAATCAGAGTTGTTAAATATTTTCTACAAGACTAGCATACAAAAAGCTCTGAAAAGGCTAACTGTGGGCTGGACACGGTGGCTCATGCTTGCAGTCCCAGCACTTTTGGAGGTTGAATTGGGTGGATTGTTTGAGCTCAGGAGTTAAAGATCAGTCTAAGAAACATTGCAAAACCCCATCTCTACACAAAATGCAAAAAATTAGCCAGGTGTGGTGGTATGCTTATGGTCCCAGCTACTTGGGAGGCTGAGGTGGGAGAATTGCCTGAGCTAGGAGGTGGAGGTTGCAGCGAGCTGAGATTGAGCCCTGGCACTCTAGCCTGGGTAAAAAAATAAAAATATGAAATAAAAAGCCAAAGTGTACAACACAATATAAAATATAGTTCTTGTCGAAAATTTGTTTTAAAAATGTTATTCAAATTTATATCATATTTCTACAATCTAGAATTTTAATTTTTATGAAATGTTTGTGTTGGAATACAGGGCTAGTATTTACCATGTTAGTTTAACCATAAAAAAGAAAGTCATCAATTAATTTATTCAACATTCAGCAACTAATGTGTACATGCACTATGCTTAAATCCTGAGGATACAATGGTGCTATGATTTCAATATGTCCCCTACAAAATTCAGGTGTTGAAACTTAATAGCCAATGTGATAGTATTAATGGTAAGTGGTGGGGCCTTTAAGGAGCTATTAGGCCATGAACTCTCCTCCCTTGTGAATGGTGATAAGGTCTTTATAGAGAATTTTCATGCTGAGTTCAGCTTTCTTGTCCTCTGCCTTTCTCCATGTGAGGGCACAGATTTTCTTCCCTCCAGAGGATGCAGCATCAAGGCGCCACTTTGAAAACAGAGAGCAGCCCTCACCAGACCACCAAACCTGCTAGCACTTTGGTTCTGCACTTCCCAGCCTCTGGAGCTATGAGAAAATCAATATCTGTTCTTTATAAGTTACCCAGTCCTCAGGTATACTGTCATAGCAACATGAACAGACTAAGACAAAGGGAAAATAAGATAGACAAGGACTGTCCTTACAAGGCTTAGGGTCTAGTAAGGATAGGAGATAAAAATATAGGTAATTTTATATGTGGTATTATATATATTTATATGGCATTATATTTTTTAAAATTAATTATTTTATATATTTTCATGAGCAATGAAAATAGAAGCACAAAATTCTTTGGATAGAGAATTGAGGTCCACCCAATGTATTTGGGGGCTATTCATAAGCCTCTCCAGAGAAAGCGAAACCCAAAGGATGCATAGGGGACCAGTTGAGACATGAAAAATGCTTACATGCCAAGCAAAAGATGGGAAGCGGGAGTCTGGGTATAGAAGAAAGTACTGTGGCTGAAAGAAAAGTGAGCTCTGAGGCTTGCAAACAAGAACTAAAGTCATTTTCAGTGAACAAACTAAAGTTTAGGAAAGCTGGAGGGCAAAACATGAAATATGAAGGAGAAAAACTACGCATGAGTAAAAAGTAGGTACCACATCTTACTGGCTTTTATAAAACATGTTAAGAGGTTTGGACTTTACGTTAAGAGCCGCGGGGAATAACGTGGATACTATCATGCATCGTATCACACATCTTTATCAGAAACACCATTCTCAGAAATAGAAAACCATAGCAAGCTGTTAAAATGCTAAGCTTTTAATAAATTTATGGCATAAAATTTCACTTAAGTAGTAACCAAAGTAATGTAAAATATGCTGAAATACCACATGCACTTCTAGAAGAAAAACAGTGCTAGATAGAATAGAGATGGTCACACTTATGGTGATGATCATGAAAACAATATTAACGTGTTAATAAACTCAAGAATAAAAGTATTCAGAGTGATGGTAGCATGAATTTCATATTCAGACAATATTTGCAACTAGAAAGATGTTAATAATCATTTGTGAAGGGCTCTCAGCTACTACAATGGCCACCACCATGTAATCTACTTTTTTCCCCTGACTTACTGCTAATTAATTCCATTCATCCCCAGTATTCTTAAGGTATACTTGACAAATAAAAGTGGTTTGGATATTAGTTTTCTCTCTTCCTTCTATTTCAGTTATGATAGATTATACCTATACTTGTAAGGTTACATTGAAGAACAATCACACTTTTATGTCAATTGATATTCTTCATCCTTTTCTATTTCAATTTATTACACAAAAACTTGTCTGAATGATATAGTTTTCTATATTAATTTGTGATAGTTCAAAGGTATTAGAAAATAAGTTTTTGAAAGAAATGCAAATAAATGCAAAGTTCTTCTGCCAAAAAGTTGTCTTGAAACATTTGGCTAAATGAGACAATAGAATCTCAAACAAAATAGGAACTAATAGGATTACTAAGTAAATAAAGAAAATAAATTTTATGAAAGTCAAGTACCTAAGTTATTTATTTTCCTCTTACAGAATTCCCATCTTCAATAAATGCAAATATCAATAAATAACATGCTTCAAGGGTAAACATTACTTTACGTATGCTTGAAAAAAAATGTTTAGCATGCTCTGTGATGCAGGAAAACATATCAAGAATCCCTTCCTTATAAAAACCCCTTGCTCTCCTCTAATCTCCACTGGCTACTGTTTCCCTGGTATCCCTTCCCTGCTTTCCAAATTCTGAGATGAAAGGAAGATTAATTTAATGCAGAGTTTTAATAGTAGTACAATAATCCTTATTTTTGTTCTTGTCACCACAATACTTAATACCCAGCTATAAAATTCTGGGCATTTTTTTTCCTGTTTCCTCACCCCCATATCCAATAGTTACCAAAGCTTATCGAATAAAATTGCTTAAATATTTCTTACATTATTTTCCCTTTATTATGTACTTAAATTCAGACATTTTCACATCTCATCTAGTCACTGTGGCCGACTAAAGAACAGTTTCCTCCACTTAAACTCATCACAAACTTACATGGAACATCTTCATGATATATTGCCCTGGAACCCCAACCCTTACTGGCATTTCCTCATCTACACAGTAAGGCTTATATTCCTTATTTATTTATTTAACATTAAAAAGGGTCTCTTACCAAGTTCCAAATTTACCTTTTAAATAATATTGCTATTTGCTTATTCTATGTGGTATCCAAATTTGTTCTGTATATACATATGGTACACAGTTCTCTGTGCATACCCTAAACATTCCCATCATCTGCCATTGCTTCTCCCCTTGCCCCAAGTTTCACAGCCTGACTCATAATTAAACAGGAATGATCTCCTGAAGTAATGCATTTTCATGACTGCCCCAAGCTTAAAGCAATCTCCTTCTAGGAAAAACTTTTATCCTGACTTCTCTTATGGCAATTCTTACTGTCTGCATTTTTTTTTTTTTTTTTGTGATTCTTTCTAGATGTGACAATTTTCCTAATAGACAAAGTTTGTTGAAAGAAGAGTTTAATTGTAAATCTTTTTGTATTATAGACATTTAGCAAACATTAAGTGAATGAAATGTTCTCATATTATGACAAAGGTTGTTCATGAGTAGATATCATGTTTTGCTAAATCACTGACCCACTAACATTTGGTAAATGAAGCATTACAGAAAGAATGTAGTGAAGGAAAAGCAGCGGATGATCAGTGAACAATGCTCATACTATTGTGGTTGGACATCACATATTATATACTGCACAATAAATGTTAATAGGTACAATTACAGTGGGGTCATGCTTTGTAAAGTGTGCTCCAAAGACTGTTGTTATTTGATCCAGCAGGGATGTTTATTTGGCTAGAAAATTCTTGGTTCCTAGACCAGATCAATTCAATCCTGATTCAGATTCTAAGAATAAGGTTCAGAAAACTGCATATTAAAACTTCTTGCACGTACTCTTCCAACTGATTCTTTTGCATTCTGAAGTTAAAAAACAGTACAGGGTAATCACTTACTGATAAAGAATATGCCAGTGTGTGTGTATATATGTATATGTTGTGTGTGTGTGTGTGTGTGTGTGTGTGTGTGTGTATGTATACATATACCTTTAAATGACAAACATTGTTTATAGGATGTTGTTATAACTAACTTTTCGAAGTCAGTTATGCTTAGCATGACACAAATACCACTGGGAGTTTCCCAGGTCCTACCACTCACTAGAAGTTAAGTCACACTAGGCTGGAGCCCTATAATCCAAGGACCTAGAGTCTTAGAGCTTCTAGGAACCTTCATGATGTTCGGCATATCTGTTCTCTAGCCACCCTCAGAGTCACAAGACCCAGAGGCCTAACCAGGTACCAAGGTGTTCTCTGAAATTATCAGTGAAGATAACATTACTTTTGTCAGCTGGGGATGTGTGTGTATGCTTATGTGCAATAGACAGGTTGGCCCTAAAAGATTGAATCTTGGCCTAGAGGATGAGTGCTATAAAGACGGGGGCACTTTAAAAGACTGATTGGGCTGGACTGTTGAAGCCTGAACCTGGAGTAGAGCAAGTGACTGCTAATAAATTAATCCACTTTACTTTTTCTTTAGCTGTGTAAGAGTCCTATATACTCCCAGGGTTTTGTTTTTCTAACAGATCGAGACTTAGCCCTCTTAAAAGTCATAAATTTTTTTCTGGTCTATCATGCAAATAGCATCCCCAAATGATTGCTCTTGTCCATTCCTCACTGCCAGAGATGGGAGAATACATACTCAGTGCCAACATAAGGCTTAACCTTGTTCTTTACCTCATCTGAGTAAAATTTTAGCTAAAATTTTAAAAATTTAGCTAAACATCAATTATAAGTTTTCTAAAAAATGGCCTTATTTATTTGGAGATTTGTTTAGCAAATGATAACTTAGCAAACATACCTTTCTACTCACATACCAGTTAGGCATATTTTGTTATATAAATCAAATGGCATAAAGTAGACTTTTCACAAATCATTTTCCTCTGAACTGAAGTCAATTTGTAAAGGTGCAAAAAATTTAGAGCCAAATTATCTTATGTCTAGCAAGTCATCTTTAATTTAAAATCATTCTCTAAATTAAGATCAGTGAAAATATATCTGATAATATTTAGCAGAGGTGTATTTTAGAGAAAGAACTAGGATATTTTCCTTAGAATGTTATTTTCTGAATGCTTTCTCAAATTCAGAATTCCAACTTCTAAAGTTTTTGAAAGGATAAGACACAGAGTGTGTTTTCATTTTTTTTCTCCTTTCTCACAAATGATATGTGTTTGTGTTTAACTAGCCCATAAGATAGTTCAGGCAGAAAAAAATTAGACCACAATACTAAAAATAAAATGTCAATATAAAAATGAAAGTGAAAAGGTATTAATATGTTTCTCTCTGGCACTGGCAAATAGAAATGTTTACCTGGAGAGAAAATTTTGAAGAAATAGACACTTTATTAAAAAACTTGGAATTAATCATTTCTAATAAAAACAGTTTCAAAAGAGTACATCAACAATTTTTTAAAAAGTTATAAAATACACAACTATCCTTTCCCTTTTGCTAATAAAGTTGTGTCACATTGTAGACTTCTATTGTGTCAATTGTAGACTTCTATTGGCATTACTCAACAATCACTCCAAAAAGTCACAAATACCATGAAATTAATTTCTCTAAAACTTATATGAATTTATCTGCTAATGTATGTTTTATCTTTCTGACCTTTCAAGTATAAAATGTAGGTCTTTAAATGTTTTAATAATTATTCCAGCAAATCTATTAAAGTTCATGCTCAATCAAAACTTGACAGCCTTAAGTATGCGATATATAGAGAACACTAAACTTATTCATTAGGCTTTGGAAAACCTTTAAATCCAGTGTTCTGCTCTGCTTCTGATAAAGAGCAAAAAGCGACATTGATAATGAATGAAAAATAAGGTAAACCTGAAAAAGCATGACTATATGCTGATGTACTGTAGTATATTTATATATACATGTTCTGTGTCTTTTAAGGAGTTTCAAGTTCCTTAAGTAGATGATTCTCATATTTAGAGGATGCAAAGCTCTCAAAGACAGGACAACCTGTTGAAAAACACTGTTTCCAATAAAAGAAAATCAGTATCTTTAATAGAAAATATTTTATTAAAAGTCACTCATTTTCTAAGTTAAAATGTGACTTAAATTTTTTAGAAAATAAGGAATTGAAATGATTTTCCACTAAATTGTCTCGCTTTGACTTTAGTTGTTCTGTACATATACCATTAGCATAATAAGACATATTTAAGCATACTAAGTCATATCCAGGGGAAAAAAAAAACAGTTGATTCAGCCATTATTCAAGACAGAGCATTTCTCTGATCCCTGGGATATGCAGAAGCTACACCTAAGAAACATCAACGGCACATAATGAAATGTAACATTGTTGGCTTCACTACTTCCTCTCTGCCCCAGTTACTGTATTTTATCTAAGAATTATGAAGTCATTGTCTAACACTGAATTTGACAGCCCTTTGTGGTCACAGAGCAAAGCCATAGCCTGAAGATGGACTTACTCTTCTTAGGTCATACCAGTATCCACAGAGAAAAGGAAGAACTTAGAAGAAATCAGGAGAAGCAATAACCTCTTTCTATGAGCTTCACTTTCTTAACTATTAACTATTTCAGCTAATGATTCTGGGTATGAAGGCTAAGAAACGACTCTTTCACATAAAAGGCAGCCCTTGAAACTCAGATCTGATATCATGGGGAGCATACCATTATCTTATAAGAAAATGTGTTAGTTGTATGCCATACTCTGTATTTATTTTACCTGTTGTTATTCCCCTGCCTAAATTTTGCTGCAGGATTTTGTTACAGCTTTTTTTTTTTCTTTTTCTTTTTTTTTTTTTTTTTTTGTATAATATGTATTTTGAATTTCCCTAGAGGAAGATATTGTTTACAACACTTTCCAAATGTATTTGACAGTGAAATTCTTTTTTAAAAGAAGTTATGTTTTAGGAAAAACAGTTTGAAAAAGCTGCCCGGGCTTTTACAAAAATCTTTCTAAATGTTCCAATTTTTACTATGAGATATCAAAGAAACATATTCATGCTTGAACCAAATGGATAAAAGAAGCATCACTTTCCCTTTTGGATCCCACAGATCGCACAGATCCAAAAGGGTAAGTGAATTTTTTTCGGAGGGGCAGGTGAGGAAAAGTCATGGCTAAAAACATAAGTGTATTAATGGGAATGAGGATGAGTGACTGAAGGCAGGAGCATCAGAAGGCAAATAGAGTGCCTGTCCTCTCTTTTCCAACTATTAGAGTTTAGAGGCAGAGAGGAGACTGTCACTCTCAACAATGGGATATCATTTTAAGAAATACATAAAATTATATATTTAAATTATAAATCATAGTTGGGTTTTGTTAATTCTATAGTCATTAAAGAAAATCACCTTGTTTTTAGGAGGAAAAAAGTTGAAATAAATTTCAATGGTGCCATCTCATGAAATTGCTTGCTTCCAGGTAATCTGTGATTTCTATTCCCATCAAAAGCTTTCTAAATTTGGTCAAGTTACATATACGTATGCACAAGAGATGTAAAAAAACCTTCCTAATGTTGAAAGACTTCCTCTATTACCAACATAGAAGGTACTAAAAGTAGGGTGATCCTTTTCTTTACGTTTAATAAATACAGCTTGAAAGGAAGCACTCTCTAGTCCACCTGAAGAGCCAGAAATTTGAAAGAGGGAATTGCAAAAGTTGAGTTTTATCAAACGCAAAGCACTGGCTAGCTGTTGGCAGGCTATTCTCCACAAATCTACATGTCTAAACGTTAACAGCCAATTTGCTCCATCACTATTTTTTTCAGAAATATTTGTATAAGAAGACAGCTCTGAAAAGACAGAGATGGTAAAGATAAAAACATCTTGTTCCCCTCCCCAGAGAGATTTGCTTACATTCCAAGAATTGAAATAAATAATTTAACATTGCCCAAATTCATGTCTTGTCTTTGTCCTTAGCTTTTAAAGGTCTCTACATCTTTGAAATTTCATATAAGGCACTTACAGGAGTGCGTTTTTTGCCTGAGGGACTTGGGTCATACCAGATACTCTAACAATAGGATTTAGGGTAGAAAAAGTCACACCAGATGTCGTTTGGGGTGGAGTTCTTGGGTCACAGTTTCAGCTCACCCACTAGAGGAGCTGTAGACTAAGACTACCCATATGAGCAGTAGATCAGTTTACATAACAGAGACTCCACAGAAACTCTGGACACCAAAGCTTTGATTAGCTGCCGGAGTTTGTCAATACTCTATCCATATTATCATGCAGGGTTGCAGGGAAAATCAGTGTTGTCCATAATTCCACTGGGAGAGGAGACTCAGAAGTTTCATACTAGGAACTTTCCTAGACTCTGCCACATGCATCTCCTCTTTTGGATAATTTTAATCTGTATTCTTTCAACATAATAAACCACAGCCATGCATATAACAGCTTTTAGTAAGTTCTATTTGTCCAGACAGTGAACTATAAATACAGAAGGTGGTTTGAGGGACACCTGGACTTACAACTGAGGTCAAATGTGAGGATTTCTGGACTGTTCCCTAATTTTGCACAGGGTAATAAAGATAATGTTTTTCTCCAGGAAAAAGGATGTCAACAGTTTCTACAAAAAACGGAGTCCCCTAATCTCATGGTTCTTCATAATAATACCCTCCTCACATATGCAGGCATCACCTGGCCCTCATCCGGTAGTCCCCTGGGAACTGGGCTCAAGGCACAGCATTGCAATGTTGCTTTGACTGCTGCTTTTACTATAAAAAACTCTTGTCTCTGACACAGTTGCTTCATATCTTTCTGTCAGTATCTGTAAAACTGCGACAGGCTCACTCATTAGCTGAGATGCAGGGTGAAATCACAGACTCTTTCATCACAATTTCTGACTTGATGGTTTAATACTAATCCTAACTATATTTGACCAATTATTCATCACATGTCTTCAAGAAGATTTATTAATTAGAAAACTCATTCTAAGAGTGAGCAAACGGCCAGTTTGAAAATAAAGTTACATAAGATACTATCTTTAAACTGTAGTGAAGAGGCTTACAGGTGGAGTTAAAGAAGCATAATATCAGAGATTCTTGTGAGACACAGAAACTTTTCACTGCATGCCCAGTAAGCAAACTCATTTTGTGATGTGAAGGTCCTCAGCTCTGCTGCAATGGACTCTGTCATGGGTGCCTGGTAATGAAATATGACAGCATCTTTTTTTTTTATTATTTATTTATTTTACTTTAGGTGCATACTATATCTGGCATTTCTCCCCATGTTATCCCTCCCCTCCCTCCCCACCCCTCATTGTCTCTCCCCTACCCCCCCCCCAACTGTCCCCTGTGTGTGATGCTCCTCTCCCTGAGTCCACTTGTTCTCATTGTTCAACAGTCACCTATGCATGAGAACATACGGTGCTTGGCTTTCTGTTCTTGGGTCAGTTTGCTGAGAATGATGGCTTCCAGATTCATCCAAATTCCTACAAAGGACATGAACTCATCGTTTTTTATGGCTGCATCGTATTCCATGGTGTATATGTGCCACATTTTCTTTGTCCAGTCTATCATTGATGGGCATTTGGGTTGGTTCCAGGTCTTTGCTATTGTACACAGGGCTGCAATGAACATACATGTGCATGTGTCTTTACAGTAGAACAATTTATAGTTCTTTGGGTATATACCCAATAGTGGGATTGCTGGGTCAAATGGAATTTCTATTTCTAAATCCTTGAGAAATCGCCACACTGTCTTCCACAATGGTTGAACTAATTTACACTCCCACCAACTGTGTAAGAGTGTTCCTATTTCTCCACATCCTCTCCCGCATCTGTTGTCTCCAGATTTTTTAATGATTGTCATTCTAACTGGCGTGAGATGGTATCTCAGTGTGGTTTTGATTTGCATTTCTCTAATGACCAGTGATGATGAGCATTTTTCATATGTTTGTTGGCCTCACATATGTCCTCTTTTGAAGTGTCTCTTCATATCCTTCGCCCACTTTTGAATGGGGTTGTTTTTTTCTTGTATATCTGTTTTAGTTCTTTGTAGATTCTGGATATCAGCCCTTTGTCAGATGGGTAGATTGCAAAAATTTTTTCCCATTCTGTTGGTTGCTGATTCACTCTAATGATGGTTTCTTTTGCTGTACAGAAGCTCTGGAGTTTAATTAGATCCCATTTGACTATCCTGGCTTTTATTGCCATTGCTTTTGGTATTTTAGTCATGAAGTCCTTGCTTATGCCTATGTCCTGGATGGTTTTGCCTACATTTTCTTCTAGTGTTTTTATGGTGTTAGGTTTTATGTTTAAATCTTTGTTGCATCTGGAGTTAATTTTAGTGTAAGGTGACAGGCAGGAGTCCAGTTTCTCCACACTGCTAGCCAGTTTTCCCAACACCATTTATTAAACATGGAGTCCTTTCCCCATTGCTTGTTTTTGCTGGGTTTGTCAAAGATCAGATGGTTGTAGACGTGTGGTGTTTCTTCTGGGGTCTCTGTTCTGTTCCATTGGTCTATGTCTCTGTTTTGGTACCAGTACCATGCTGTTTTGATTACCGTAGCCTTGGAGCATAGTTTGAAGTCTGGCAGTGTGATGCCTCCAGCTTTGTTCTTTTTGTTTAGGATTGTCTTAGCTATGCGAGGTCTTTTGTGATCCCACATGAAGTTTAAAGTGTTTTTTTCCAGTTCTGCAACGAAGGTCATTCGTAGCTTGTTGGGGATAGCACTGAATCTATAGATTACTTTGGGCAGTATGGCCATTTGCACAATATTGATTCTTCCTAATCATGAGCATGGAATGTTTCTCCGTCTGTTTGTGTCCTCTCTTATTTCGTTGAGCAGTGGTTTGTAGTTTTCCTTGAAGAGGTCCTTTATATCCTTTGTTAGTTGTATTCCTAGGTATTTTATTCTCTTTGTAGCAATTGTGAATGGGAGTTCGCTCTTGATTTGGCTCTCTGTTTGTCTGTTATTGGTATATAGGAATGCTTGTGATTTTTGCACATTGATTTTGTATCCTGAGACTTTGCTAAAGTTGCTTATCAGTTTGAGAAGATTTTGGGCTGAGACAATGCGGTCTTCTAGATATATAATCATGTCATCTGCAAATAGAGACAGTTTGACTTCCTCCTTTCCTAAATGAATACCCTTTACAGCATCTGTTTACTGTGACATCATGTGCACTCTCTTTAGACTTAATTAAAAACAAACAAAAATCAATCACCCACAAGGTTCTGAAATGCTTATTTTCATTGGTTGCTAAATTTTCCAAATCTAATTCCCATCTAGAAACATTTACAACTACAAGCTATCACAGTATGACTGCTCTACAAATGCAGGCTTTAGTGCCCATCTGCATATTTACAATTTCTCATGTAGGAAAGATTCATTCTCAAATTGCACCTAGCAGTGAAAAGTGAAAATTCAGATACACACGGCTAAGATTTTTATAGCAACTCAGTGTGTTTTTAAGTTGATATCTATTCTTTCAGCTCCATGTAAGATCCCTCTATATATATTTATTATAATTTCTATTAGACAACCACTAAAGGAAATGTGAACAAATGACACAACAATGTGAAACATGGGCAATTGCATGTGAACTCCTAGTTCAAAACCTATTCAGTTTCTAACACTTCAGTTAGGTAAATATAAGGGCCCTAAATGCCAAAGTTTCTATGAATAAAATTTTTAAAAACAAGGATTTTAAAATAAATGTGAATATGTATAATCCATAAGCATATTATTTTAAAGAGCAAACAGTTTTAGTTAATTCCTCTTCTTCATTCTCCAGACCAACCCCAATTCTAAAATGAAGGGGGAAAAGAGCTATTATCAGAGGTCTGTTTATGTATGCTAGAACAACATACTATCCCAAATACAATATAGGCTTATGTGCCTCATAATATTGTTTTAACAAAAACTCCATTAGGATTTCTGGGATAATAAATACTGACTTTTAAAAAATATCAACCACAGAATTTATACTTTAATTTTATAGTAAATATTGTAAAGGTCTTTATAATCATGCAAAATAACCCTTAAGCCTACTAAAAAGATTTTCCCCTTTTTTATCTAGCATATACACTTGCAATCAGCTCTGATTTGATTTATAGTTTGTTACCACAGTTTGTCACAACTGAGAACCCTAAGTGACTGAATCTTATTTGCATCAAAACAACTTGACTGCAGTGCATGAAGCTTAGTTAGCTCACTTTCCTGTTACTGATGCAATTGTTACCCCACAGCAACAACAGAAAATGAATAACATCTCTGAGCCTGACTAGAATAAGAACAACATGAGTGAAATAAAGAAATTGAAGAAAGTCTGGGGAAAAAAGTCAAATATAAGAGAGAATGAATACTCTCTCTACTGCTCACTACTGCTTATTAAAATTATAATACTAACAATGTTGATAAGTTAAATGTTTTACCTTCAAAGTCAGCTTTTCTCTGCCTTTGCCACAAGATACTGAGAAAATGTAGAGAGTAATCATTCAAGATTTAGCTGCTGACCCTCAAATCTTATCCCAAACTGTATAAAGTGACTGATCTGGAGCAAGTTACTTAACAACTCTGAATCCAAGTTTACCAATCTGCAACACTGTGAAAGGTAACAATATCTAACTCAAAGGAATTAAATCAAGGAAAAACACATAGCAAATTATACCACACATAGGAAGTCTTCTACAGATGTTAGCTTCTATGTATAAATATATGTAGTGTTCTCTGACACACTCTCTCACACTCTGTCTCTCAATATATATGTACATAACAGCTAATACCTGTATAAGTGTATGCATATATATATCATATATATTTGATTTATAAATGTTATACAAAGACAAACTATTTTCAAAACTGGCACTGTCTTTTAATCTGTGGATACAAATAAATGTTTTTATGTCATCCTACTCCCACAGTCTTTTCCTGAAAATGGTCAAATATATATTCAACAATAGCATTATATATCTAATAAAATTTGTCACTTAATTTCTTTATTCCATATCATTTCTTTCTTGAAAATTTGAGAATCACATACTTCTCAATTTACATTTTACTTTTGTGTGATTTCATTAAATTGCAACATCTACAAATTATCTAATTTGCTTAATTAGTAAAAGTCATATGACTCAATATTTCAATCAGATTTTATAACCATTTGTTTGAAACACTGAAGATAAAAGGGCTACTCAGAGAGAAATTAAGATTCAAAAGCAAAAACTTTCAAAAGCCTTTTGATGGGGAGTACCAGTTATTTGTCCAAACTGAGAGAAAAAGAAACAGTCATCAAAACGACCAAGGGTAATATAGTTTCAGATTTCTCTTTGTTACCTAATGACACTATTTAAGATGAACTGTCAGATTGTGTTAGGTTTGTGGATAATATTCTGTAGATTAGATGAAAATGGAGTTTTCAATCAGCAGGAGAATAAGTGAGAAGTGCACGTATTCTGGTTGCTTTGATACACAGCATTTTCTACATCCTTTTCTTCCAGTTGTGTTCTTTTCACGCTTTCCTTTTCTTCTTTACTTGTCTTAACACAGCATCAGGCCAGGATGAAAGAAGTAAAACCAGTCTCTACAACTGTCCAATGGTACAGTGGCAAAGAAATTTTATCTAATGAATAAATAAATGGTGGAATTTCAAATAGTGAACTTAGTGAAAATTTTAAATGTAGAATTTTAGAAAATAAAGGGAAGAGTATTTCATAGTTTGTACCTCTATCATGCATGATTATAATATTTTAATCATAAAACAAGTGTATCAATTGCTTAAATTTAGTAAGCTGGTTAAGCCATTGTGCTATGCGCTACACATCATGTCATGTGTTTCTTACAACCCAATCCCATTTTTGTTGTTTTTTCCTTTACGAATTTGGAAACTAAAGCTCTTAATAGTTATGCAACTTGCCTAAGACTCAAGAGTTGGGAAACAACAAAGCAGGTGTTAAAACCCAGGTCTGGCTGAAAGATCATGATTTCCTAAGCTCTCTGCCATGTTACTCTGTAACTTCATACCTACAGCTAAATCAAGAAATTAATAAAAATATATTAATTAAGTAGAAATGGCTTCTATTGGTCTCTTCTCCATGGGCATTTTCTCTCATGTCATCAAAATATTAACTACATAAAAATAAAATAATTTGCAAACAAGAGTTCTTTACAGTCTTTGAAATACATAATGCTATTGAACAGGCATGCTGACTTTCCTTTGAAGATAAATTAAGTATTAATCCCATTATCCACACGATACATAAGTAAAAATGCAGATCTCACCTCTTAGAGGAAAAATTTTTAGAATAGGCCTTATCTAGTTTTATTTTTCTATATCTACATGAAATTTATTTATGGTATTTTTAATAAACATAAAATGTTATTGAAGAACTCTTATTAATCTGAAATAGGTATTTTTTTTATTGTATTTAGGTTCTGGGGTACATGTGCAGATCATGCAGGATTGTCGCATAGGTACATATATGGCAAGGTGGTTAGCTGCCCCCACCACCCCTGTCACCTATATCTGGCATTTCTCCCCATGTTATCCCTTCCCAACTTCCCTACTCCCCCGCTGTCCCTCCTCTAGCACCTCTCACTGAACAGACCCCAGTGTGTGAGGTTCCCCTCCCTGTGCCCATGTGTTCTCATTGTTCAACACCTGCCTATGAGTAAGAACATGTGGCGTTTTATTTTCTCTTCTTGTGTGTTTGCTGACAATGATGGTTTCCAGATTCATCCAAGTCCCTATAAAGGACATGAACTCATCATTTCATGGCTGCATAGTATTCCATAGTGTATATGTGCCACATTTTCCTTGTCCAGTCTATCATCAATGGGCATTTGGATGGTTCCAGGTCTTTGCTATTGTAAACAGTGCTGAAATGAACATACGTGTGCATGTGTCTTTATAATAGAACAATTTATAATCTTTTGGGTATATACCCAGTAATGGGATTGCTGGCTCAAATGGAATTTCTATTTCTAGAACCTTGAGGGATCTCCACACTGTCTTCCACAATGGTTGAACTAATTTACACTCCCACCAACAGTGTAAAAGTATTCCTATTTCTCCACATCCTCTCCAGAATCTGTTGTCTCCAGATTTTTTAATGATCGCCATTCTAACTGGTATGAGATGGTATCTCAGTGTGGTTTTGATTTGTATTTCTCTAATGACCAATGGTGATGAGCATTTTTTCATGTTTGTTGGCTGCATAAATGTCTTCTTTTGTAAAATGTCTGTTCATATCCTTCACCCACTTTTGATTGGGCTTGTTTGTTTTTTTTTCTTGTAAATCTGTTTTAGTTCTTTGTAGATTCTGGGTATTAGCCTTTGTCAGACGGGTAGATTGCAAAAAGTTTTTCCATTCTGTTGGTTGCTGGTTCATTCTAATAATTGTTCCTTTTGCTATACAGAAGCTGTGGAGTTTCATTAGATCCCATTTGTCTATTTTGGCTTTTGTTGGCAATGCTTTTGGTGTTTTAGTCATGAAGTCCTTGCCTATGCCTATGTCCTGAACGGTTTTGCCTAGGTTTTCTTCAAGGGTTTTTGTGGTGTTAGATCTTCTGTTTATGTCTTTAATCCTTATGGAGTTAATTTTAGTGTAAGGTGTCAGGAAGGGGTCCAGTTTCTGCTTTCTGCACATGGCTAGCCAGTTTTCCCAGCACCATTTATTAAACAGGGACTCCTTTCCCCATTGCTTGTTTTTGTCAGGTTTGTCAAAGATCAGATGGTTGTAGATGTGTAGTGTTGCCTCTGAGGCCTCTGTTCTGTTCCATTGGTCTGTATCTCTGTTTTGGTACCAGTGTCATGCTGTTTTGATTACTGTAGCCTTGTAGTATAGTTTGAAGTCAGGTAACATGATGCCTCCAGCTTTGTTCTTTTTTGCTTAGGATTGTTTTCGCTATGTGGGCTCTCTTTTGGTTCCATATGAAGTTTAAGGTGTTTTTTTTCAGTTCTGTGAATAAAGTCATTGAAAGCTTGATGGGAATAGCATTGAATCTATATTGGGCAATATGGCTATTTTCACAATATTTATTCTTCCTAACCATGAGCATGGAATGCTTTTCCATCTGTTTTGTGTCCTCTCTTATTTCCTTGAGCGGTGGTTTTTAGTTATCCTTGAGGAGGTCCTTTATATCCTTTGTTAGTTGTATTTCTAGGTGTTTTACACTTATTTTATTAGAAAAATCTATTTATCAGTATTATTTTTCTATGTTATATTGAATCTCTCCAATGGTTTACATGGAATATGTCACTTTTCAAAAACTATCAACAGGGCAGCATTAACTACCAATGAAACTCATTCCAAAACCTTGCCTTAGTACCTAGCTTTATACTGAAATTACTCCAAATCTAACTTCACAAACTAATTTGTTCCATTTCTTATAGATAACTTAGGGTCAGTGTCTGAAATTGCCCTGTTCTTGCCATTTCCATGAGTTTGATTTTATCCCCCTTTTTCTAGAATATAAGGATTGCTATAAACGTGTTAGAAATCCAAACTCTCCTTCTACACTCAAGTAAATTACTACTACTTATATAAACCATGTATTGACTTCTACACAAAAAGTGATCACATAATACCTACAATTCCCATAACAATGTATTTGTACCTTTTTGTAAGTTTTACTTATTCATTTAGCCAGTCAGTGGGTGATTGTTTGCTGTTACTACCTTTTGCTACAATATTTTACAGTTCTCACAGTTGCTACAAAACTTTGAGACAGAAAGTAAATTTTACTTATTTTCCAAACTCTGTCTGGGGCTCAGAAAATGCATGCAAAAGTGGTAAGATCCCTATCCACTTAGAGTCTATATTCCAGTTGATCACTATCGAATTATAACAACAATAAATGTAATCTTATAACTACCACAAGAGCTAAAGATGAGCAGAATTTGGTCTTATGAGAGCTTATAAAAGAGTATTTTATCACATAAAAAAGTCACAAAGATTTTGCTATCGGAGTCTGAGTTTAGGCAGGGCATGGTGGCTCACAAGTATAATTTCAGCACTTTGGGTGGCTGAGGCAAACGGATCACCTGAGACTGGGAGTTAGACACCAGCCTGACCGACATGGAGAAACCCCGTTTCTACGAAAAATACAAAATTAGCCTGCTGGTGGCTCATGCCTGTAATCCCAACTACTCAGGAGGCTGAGGCGGCAGAAGAATCGCTTGAACCTGGGAGGTGGAGGTTGCAGTGAGCAGAGATCGTGCCACTACACTCCAGCCTGGGCAACAAGAGCAAAACACCTTCTCAAAAAAAAAGAAAGTCTGAGTTTAACTTAGTATATATGCACTAAGAGCCCCCTATATTCCAGAGAATGTTTCAGGCACTTGGCCTGCATAAGCGGTTTACTATATTCTAGGGAAGGGATTTTTAAACATTTTTATGACCTACACTCATTTGTTAGTTTTGTAAAATCTATAGACCCTTTCTTAGAATTATGTGTTTACATGCATAAAATAAAATACCTACGATTATATTATAAAACAATATGTAAAATATTAAAAACAAAATTGTGATATAATAATACGTTTACATATGTTTATGCTTTTCTGGAATTATTTAGATATGAAAAGTTGATTGAAAAAAGCTATGATAGAAATTATACTGCATTTTCAGTTGTTTCATGGATTTTGTCACATGCAGAAATATCCATACAAAGAAATTATTTGTAAGCAACTTTATGTAAGATAAATTTTGTTTCATTTTATTAATATTTATAAAAATATCAGAAGCCAAAGTAATTGACATAATGCAAATCTGAAAAAGTAAAATAATTTAATATATCTTATACTTGAATGATTCAGTCCACAAAGTCCTTGCCATTATATTTCACATTATAATTATTATGATAGCATGTCATTATTTCTGAAGAAAATTTAACTCTCTGCAAAGACAACCAGAGCCTTCATAAGGTAAATATTTCAAATATTTCAATGACAGAACAAGCAAATAATCCATCAATGGATTAATTTTGTGTTATAAGCATGCTAAAATATTAACTTAAATGAGCTAACCGTTAAGACTGTTATAAAACACACTATGTCATGCTACAAAATAATACACAGTGCACTCAATCTAAAGTTTATGAGAGAAACAAATCCAAGAAAAGGTAAATCAAAGCTGTTAAGCAGTAAAATAATAGAAGCTAAGTTTTTCAAGTAAAAACTTTTTAAAAATAGTTTCAGGATAGCGGAGGGCAATGGGGACAATATAGCTATTTATCTCCTATAATATCCCTTGCAAATGAGAAAAAAATCAAATTCTTCATTTAAGAATCAATTAGAAAAATTAAATACTATGTAAATTAAATTCTATGTAAATTCTTCAAGCAAGCCTTACAGATAGAGAATATCAAAACTGCATAATAACTGTGAGTGAAAAGAGAAAAATCAGGAAATCTCAGTGCATCATGACTCTTCCTGCAGCCCCATTCCTACTCATAGGCAAACAATGGGGAAAACAAAATAAGGAGTGACTTACAACAATCACTAGAAAAATCAAATCCACCTTATATCTGAAAAAAATGAAAAAATATCTGTGCAGATCAGAGCAGGGACTACAGGGAAGAAATTTTTAAGTAAGCACAATTTAAAAGGTCCCATCTCTTTTAAACAGACAAACATAATTTTCAAGGCAGACATCATTTAAGAGATACAGTAGATGCAATTTAAAGATGAACTCTTAGAAAAGAGAAAAGAGACAAAAAGGTGAGAGAAGGACAGGCTACTGGATGATAAAAAAGAAAAAATAAAAAAATAAAATTTAGGGTCTTGCAAGATAAAATGCAAACCATAAATTGGAGGATTAACAATCCTTTCCCCACTATCAAAACAAAGGTTCTCTAAAGTACCTAGGTTTGCTATATCGAAAGAAGAAGGAACAATTAAAGTAGGAAAGTTGTATAAAACCCCAGTAGATAAACGTAAAGAAAAGTCCTTACAGAGCTTTTGCAGAAAAGTAGGAAAGTAAATTCCACACATACCAACTGAAAATTCCCTCATACAAAGCAATCACAAAGCAAAAGAAAATTAAGTTGGGGCCGGGCGCGGTGGCTCATGCCTGTAATCCCAGCACTATGGGAGGCCGAGGCGGGTGGATCACGAGGTCAAGAGATCGAGACCATCTTGGTCAACATGGTGAAACCCCGTTTCTACTAAAAATACAAAAATTAGCTGGGCATGGTGGCACGTGCCTGTAGTCCCAGCTACTCCGGAGGCTGACGCAGGAGAATTGCTGGAACCCAGGAAGTGGAGGTTGCAGTGAGCCGAGATCACACCTTTGCACTCCAGCCTGGGTAACAAGAGGGAAACTCCGTCTCAAAAAAAAAAAAAAAAAAAAAAAAAAAAAAAAAAAAAAAAAAAAAAAAA
>PVKV010027470.1:0-26384 GCA_004027835.1 Alouatta palliata | reverse complement strand
TGTGCAGAAAGCAGAAACTGGACCCCTTCCTGACACCTTACACCAAAATTAACTCCAGATGGATTAAAGACTTAAACATAAGACCTAACACCATAAAAACCCTAGAAGAAAATCTAGGCAAAACCATTCAGGACATAGGCATAGGCAAGGACTTCATGACCAAAACACCAAAAGCATTGGCAACAAAAGCCAAAATAGAAAATGGGACCTAATCAAACTCCACAGCTTCTGCACAGCAAAAGAAACAGTTATTAGAGTGAATCAGCAATCAACAGAATGGGAAAAAATTTTTGCAGTCCACCCATCAACAAATGGCTGATATCCAGAATCTACAAAGAACTAAAACAGATTTACAAGAAAAAACAAACAAGTCCATTCAAAAGTGGGCAAAGGGGGCCGGGCGCAGTGGCTCACGCCTGTAATCCCAGCACTTTGGGATGCTGAGGCGGGCGGATCACGAGGTCAAGAGATCGAGACCATCCTGGTCAACATGGTGAAACCCCGTCTCTCCTAAAAATACAAAAACATTAGCTGGGCATGGTGGCGTGCGCCTGTCGTCCCAGCTACTTGGGAAGCTGAGGCAGGAAAATTGCTTGAACCTGGGCGGCGGAGGTTGCAGTGAGCCAAGGTAGCGTCACTGTACTCCAGCCAGGCGCCTAGTGACGGAGTGAGACTCTGTCTCAAAAAAAAAAAAAAAAAAGTGGCAAAGGATATGAACAGACACTTTGCAAAAGAAAACATACACGAGGCCAACAAACATGAAAAAATGCTCATCATCACTGGTCATTAGAGAAGTACAAATCAAAACTACATTGAGATACCGTCTCATGCCAGTTAGAATGGCAATCATTAAAAAATCTGGAGACAATAGATACTGGAGAGGATGTGGAGAAATAGGAACACTTTTACACTGCTGGTGGGAGTGTAAATTAGTTCAACCACTGTGGAAGACAGTGTGACGATTCCTCAAGGACCTAGAAATAGAAATTCCATTTGACCCAGCAATCCCATTACTGGGTATATATCCAAACGATTATAAATTGTTCTTCTATAAGGACACATGCACACGAATGTTCATTGCAGCACAGTTTACAATAGCAACAACCTGGAACCAACCCAAATGCCCATTGATGATAGACTGGACAGGGAAAATGTGGCACATATACACCACAGAATATTATACAGCCATCAAAAACGATGAGTTTGTGTCCTTTGTAGGGACATGGATGTATCTGGAAACTATCATTCTCAGCAAACTGATACAAGAACAGAAAACCAAACAAATACCGCATGTTCTCACTCATGGTGGGTGTTGAACAATGAGAACACATGGACACAGGAGGGGAGCATCAGACACTGGGTCTGTTGGGGGGAAATATGGGAGGGACAGTGTTGGGCAGGGTGTTGGGGAGAGATAGCATGGGGAGAAATGGCATATATAGGTGATGGGAAAGAAGGCAGCAAATCACACTGCCATGTGTGTACCTATGCAATAATTTTACATGTTCTTCACATGTACCCCAAAACCTAAAATGCAATAAAAAAATAAAGTGAGAACAACCCCCTCAAAAAAAGAAAAAGTATTTTTAATAATGAGAAAAGAAAAATCATCTCAGACTTCCTTAATACTCAAAAGGAAAAAAAAAAGAAAAAATCCTTCTAAAATTCCAATTTAAAGCACAAATTATTTGGGCTGGATGAATACAAACTTTAATCTTCAAATTTTTTGTTAACATTACTTTATTTTAAAGGACTACTTAAAGTGAGAGACTGTATGTTTAAACTTTCCCACCAGCAGATTTCTCTGTAACTAAGCATTATAGTTACATGATTTATTTCTTATTTCTTTGTCTTTCCCAAATTGAACTTTACACTCTAGTTGAAGCAAATTTTTTTGATGTTTCTTGACAAATCATTTTCTTCTCCCCCAATCCCTTGTTGTTCATTCTTTTCATTCTCTGAACATTAGTTTTGTTCTAGACTCATCTTCTTCCAGAGTCATTCTACCATAATCCAGGATAATTAGGTTACATCTAACTCTGTTTACAAATTATGCAGTCACAAAGAGATGCATGGGATAGAAGGCCAAGATTGTCAATTATACCTTACATTTAAGTAGAGACAGATAGAATTTGCAATTTGTGACTGAAATCTGGAATTGCTCATCTTCATTCATATTTTTGCAATTGATGACTTTTCAGTCTTTCAAAAGTATGGAACTCTTCCTATTTTCCAATTTCTGTTGAACCTGTATGTTGCCAAAGAAAAATACGCACTAGACAGAATGAAGCAGGCAGGAAAGAATTCATTCAAGACTATTTTGATAGGAGATATTTCCACTCAACTCCAATGAAACAAAACATGGAAGAGTTTCCACTTATGGGGTAGCTAATGAAAAATTACTGGAGGAAGTGAGTGGGGAGGTTATGCAATATGATTAGGCCATCTGTATTTACTAATTGGTGCATATAGAAGTTAGAAGTTAGGCTCCTATCCTCTCACACAGTCTGAAAGATAGGGCACTATCTTCTTAGAAGATCACATTTCAAAGAAATGGCTCCCAAGTCTTTGAGAAAGGGTTGTAAAACTAACTAGAGGCTTGGAGAAGATTTCTGTACATTTCAGAGGGGCAGAAAAAGAATTTGCAGTTACAGATTCTCTAAAGTAAATAAAATGGAAATCATGAGCTCATAGTTGGGAATAAGCCAGTCTATAATTTGGTCAAACAGAAGCGAATATTAAGGTCATTAAGCCATCTTAGGCCATGCCAGTCCTCCATTGTAAAACTCTTTTAGTATAGTGACAATAATGTATTTTTTGATAGTATGTGGCACTATATATCACAAAAGGAGAGGAGTAAATACTCAAGTACAATTTTTACTAGTTCTTTTTCTGTTATATGCACAGCTTGATGATAAGTAGCTCTTTCTCACTTCTCCGAAGAATCATAAATTCTACAACAGGTTTTTGAAAGTTGTTATTATTCATTTTATAATATGATTTGGGATATTATATTTTTTGAAAGATTTAAAGCTAATAGGAATCAAGCTTATTTTCCCTTATGACAAGACTGAAGCACAGTGTGTACTGGTCAAAATATGGAACTCTTCCTCTTTTCCAATTTCTGTTGAACCTGTATGTTGCCAAAGAAAAAAAATGCATTAGACTTTAAGGTTTAGACTCTACAGGATCCAGTGTTTAATTATGCTATGCTTTTATCCCGAGTTTTTTCTTTGTTTTACTCTCACCTGGGACAATCTGCTTAACTGCTTAGAATCTCACTTTTCACAGCTGTTGGCCGATTAACAGCTTTTTCTGTTTTCCTAAAAGTGGCATGTCGAGAATTAGTCATGGTTATAGAATGCCTCAGGCTTTTAGGAGAAAGATACCACATTAATGTTTCATGACCAAAAAAAAATCTGTAGAAATCTTTATTTTTAGGTATATTGACCCATCTATATAGGAATCATTTTTTCACACTTCTGAAATTTAATATAATTTGTTACTACTCTCTTTGTATTTCTGCTTTTAATATTATTTGTAAAGGTTGACATTCCCATGACTCCTGCTCAGGAATATCATTTGATATCCTGCCTGAATTAGATGGAGTGTGGGAATGGGAGAGATGAGAGAAAAACCAACAAAAAATAATTAAACTTTGTGTTATTGTTGCTGGGTAAAATCTACATATTTTAGAAAAATATATTTCAAAGCCTTTTCATATTTAAATAATATTCACTAGTTGAAGGCTAGCCATGAAACCCTACAATTTCAGTAGCAACTGAAAAATACATCTCAGACCTTGGCTTTTTTTTTTTTTTTCATGCAAAAAAACAGCTGCAGGCACAAAAAGCAATCCCAAGGATGCAATTACACTCAATTACTTTCTAATGTATTCTTCACTCTTTACAGCTATTACATTTCCACAGTAATATATTATTTAAAGTAAAAATTATCCTGTGATTTGGATTGTTTTACACAAAATTTTACAATGGCTAGAATACTATTTACATATAAACTATAAGATATGACTGTTCACATGAAAAGTTTAGACCAAAAATAAATTTAAGTTTGGCTTTCCTTTAGCTACAATCTTAGAGAGTAAACTTAACTTTCAGTTTTTAGACTCGAAAAAAAATGCCAGTTCTTTCCAAGGACATCACATTAAGTAAAACAGAAAATATAGGAAAGCATTCTGCTGCTTGAATGGGTTATGGACGGCTCTGTGGTGTGTGTGCTGGAGAACGTTCTGGAATTTTATCTTTGCAGTTCTCCAGCAAATAACTACAAATATTTTTCCTTGTTGACAAATGAGTGAAGGGCCAGGGAAAGGAAGTTAGAACAAAACTTGCTTTTAGAATTCTTCTACTTTAAGAACAACAATATCTAACATGTAGGTCTTGCCATGTAGTTGGTTTTACCTACATTTAGTTCTCAGCACAACCTTGTTATTTAGGGATATCCATATCCTATTTACAGTTGTAGAAATCTAGGCTCTAAGAGGTGAGCGTTCATCCCAAGGTGATGCAGTTGATAATTTATAGCTGGAAATCAAATGCAGATCTTTCTGGTTTCAAAACCTATGTTCAAATTTGTTGCCATCTACTGTGTTTCATTAAAATCCAGAGTACTGTTGTAGATGCATTCTGTAAGATTTGTGTGTGTGTCTGTTTTTCTTCCTATTGGTATCATAGGTCAGCACATTTTTGTTTGCTTAAAAAAATTCACTCAATATAAATTTGAAAATATACATATGAATGTAATTGTAATAGTAACAAAATTAATATGGAGGACACTTCAACAGTACATATTTTGAAAAACATATATCAAAAAATCCCATGGCTTTGAAATTCCTAGATTGATTTTATAAGTTTAAAAAGAAAAGCAGTAAGAAAATGAACTATTAATATATTTTATGTATTGAAATATCACAATAAATACCCAGAAATCTCTTCTAGTGCCATACTTTTCTCAAAGACAATTTTCTTCAAATGAAACCTAACCTGCAGTAGGGTTTATTTAGAGGTGGCAAATTTAACTTCTAGTGAGAATTATCATGAGGAGGTGTATCTCATCAGTGGAATCTTGCCATTGTGTTGCCAAGAAAGACATAATAAAATCAAGGGAGCTCAGAAGGGTTGAGTCCAGCTCCAGAAACATAGCATCTCAGGTCCCATTTCAGACCTGCTAAAATATAATCCACATTTTGGGAAGATCTCAGCCACTCTCATTCCTATTAAAAGTTGAGAACCATTGTCCTAAAACAAGAGGTGCAGTGGAACTTTTAATTTCTTTTTGTAAAATAGCGTTTTGGTCCTCAATGTGTATTGTTTACTAAAATCAACTGTGGGACTACAAAAACAAATGAAGTAGCTATTGGAATCATTAAAGACCTGTTAAATCATAAAATCCATGTTGTGGGATGTTGGAATATGGCATGGGTAATTAGAGAAAAATTAATACACCACCCCCAAAACATACATAAACACATACACACTTAATGGGCTCACTCCCCCCAGTATAAGTACATTAAAATGTATGTGGGTGATTCTAACATGACCACAGTTTGAGAAAACTGAGCTAAGTCTTGTTGATGCAAAGCAAGCCATCTTCAAGTCATCCTTCTGGAAAAAGGAGAATTTTGTCCTAACATTTACCCTATTCCTGTTGATTCTAAAGGCATTGGGTCTTTACAAGTTGGTAAAATGTTGTAGTATCCTTATTTTCTCAATGCACATTCCATCCAAAGGAGTTTTTCTTCTGTAAATCCCAATTCTTCTTTGTCTGTGTCTCTCAAGTGAAGAACCTCAGATCCAATTTTGTACTATTTACCTGTGTTCATTGTTGTTAATAATATACATTTTTCCTATCATTATATTTCCCACATTCCCATATTCTAAAAAAGAATATCACACTACTGGTATTCATTTTATTGAGAGACAAATGAATGAATAATTGGATGACGACACAAAGGATAATAATGATATAAACCCAGTGTAATGTATTAGAAAACCAACTGAAGCAGGAGTTAAGAGACTTAGTTTGAGCCTCTGCTCTGCTGTTAAATCAAGTATGACATTGAATTAATTTCTCCTTTATACCAACTATTTTCATATGATTATTGGGTGAGATATTTTAAGACTCAATATGTGTAAAATTTGAAACAAAATAATTAGCTGTTTTTTGGACTAAATTACCTTATAGCTTTCAACAGTATCTTTCTGTGTCTCAGGATCCATTTCTACCTAACTAATCAAGTTATGATATAGATAATTCTCATCAATAATTGTTGGTATCTTAACACAAAGGCATCACAAAGAATTTAGTATCCGAGTTCTCTAGATGAGGCTGAATTTGATTATATAACTATACTTGCTATCTATGCTGCATAAAAATTTTCAAAAAAAATAATGACATTTTACTGACAGGTTGATTATCTCACAGTTACTGTAGGATAGAAGTCTGGGCACAGTTTAGCTAGGTTCTCTGGTTTAGGGTGCAAGCCCCAATTCAGATATTGACTTGTGCTTCAGTCACATCAGGATTTTGATTGGGAAAAGATCTGCTTCCAAGTGTCCTCAGATTGTTGGGGCAGAGTGTTGGCAGAGTCCATCTTCTTGCTGTTGTAGAATAGAGGTTCACATTACCTAGTGTGCTTTTGGCTAGAAATGGCTCTCAGAACCCAGAAACTACCCAGAACTTCTCACTATGTGGCCACTTTCCTAAGGCCTTTTCAAACACGGCAGCTTACTCCTTCAAAGCCAGAAATGGAGGATTTCCCTGTCTAATACGTTGAGAGAGTCTTAGATAACAACAAAATCATGGAAATGACATCCCATCACCTTTGCTGTCATCTGTTGGTAGAGGCAAGTCATGGGTCCCAGTCACATTTAAGAAGAGGGGATCATGCAAGGGTCTGGATTGTTAGAGCTCACTTTAGGATGTTTCCACCACGGTTCACCTTCTGGCTTCCATGAATTAATGTCCCTCTCTCCAGAAAAATATATTTTCTCCCACTTCATGGTCTCTCATTTGTGAGTCTTCCATAGGTTTTATGAAGATTTACTTAACTAAATAAAAGACACATCTGTAGATGTTTTGGAGATTATCTCTTCTCAACTTTCGTTTTTTTCTGAGGTAGCTGAGGTACAATACCCTTCAGCTTCCTAGAGGTCTATTGATATGGTTAAAAAGATCCGTAAGGCACTCTTTTAATCTTTTGAAAAAGGCTATGGCATGACTTTTAACTTCTCTGAAATTTTCACAAAAGATTATGCAATTTACAACCCCAACTCTTTCTCTAAAATATAGTTTACTATCTATGAACCTCATAAATTTAAGCTTGATTTTTATTTACATTCTGAGAATTTTCAAAACAATCAAATTCTGGTTCCTTTTGTTTAACATTCCTTATATCAACTTATCTCTTTCCTCTTGCATTTTACTATAAGCAGCAAGATTGCACCTCCAAAACATTGCTTAGGGATATACCGGGCATACAGTTGACCCTTGAACAACATGGGTTTGAACTGTGTGGTCCCACTTCCATGAAGATTTTTTTTTTTTTTAACTAAGCAAGATTCTACAGGGCCTGCTATAGAAATTGAGTATGCATGAATTTTAATATACCGGGGTCCTGAAACCAATCCCCAAGGACACCATATACTCAAGTGTATCACTTAATGGTTGTACTTTCCACATAACTGGAGACAATTTCACTTGGCTTTCTGATATTTCATTACTGGAATCCCACTTCCTCAATTTCCCAGTATCATATTCTTCACTTCCTCTGAGCCCTGTCAGCTTTCTCATCTATATTTCTATAACAGCCTGTTCAAGGTGATTTAAGCTCAGTTGTGCTCATTAAAATTCTTCCAGTTTCTTCTAACTTCCTGATTCAAAAAGCACTCACATTTTAGTCATTTATTACATTATCATCCACTTACAATACTGAAATTTGTATTAATTTTCTATTGTACAAACTTAGCCATTTAAAAAACACACTTATTATCCTATAATTTCTGAGGGTCAGGATCCCAGGCATCTTCTAATCGAATCCTCTGCTCAGGATCTCACAAGGCTACGATCAATTTGTCAGCTGGACTGCATTCTTACTGGAAACTCTACTAGGGAATAATCTACTTCCAAACTCATTCTCTTGCAACTGTATGGCTGAAAATCCTGTTGTTGTTGTTTTTTGTTGTTGTTATTGTTTGTTTTTTTCTTTTCTGGCTATGAAGAGGGCTAGGTGGCAGAGGACTGTGGTCAGCCTCTAGAAGCTTACAACCCCCAGATGACAGCCAGGAATAAAATGGAGGCCTCAGTCCTATGGTCACAAGGAGGTGAGTTCTGCCAAAAATCTGAGGAAGGCTAAAGAGAGAGGATTCATTATTTGAGCTTCCAATGAGAACTTAGATCTGGCTAATACCTGTACCAGCTTGTTTGACTGAAAGAATGATGTAATTTGCTTTCATTGTTACATCACCTCTAATTTCCTACATGAACACAAATCATTCCTTAATTCTTCATTTTTTGTCTTCTCATACATACAATGATGTAACATGTTAGTTAAGTGCACAGACCTTGTAACCAGAATCCCTAGGTTCACATCCCAGCTTTGCTCTGTATTAGTTATCAACATTTCTAAGCCTCAGTTCCTTTACTACTATATATATCATGCTGCTGTATCATAGGGTTGTTGTGAAGATTAAATGAGATACATGTGGAAAGACTTTAACTAGGCATCTGGTACATGTAAAATGTTTAACTGTCTGTATATTTGTAAAATGAAGACAATTTAATAAGACTTCTTACCTAGGTAAAAGTAACTATGTGTAAAGTACTTTCCAAGACCCAACATTATAAATGACGATATTTGACATATTACTAAATTTCCCAAATATCTGCCCAACCTGAGGATACAATTATTTTTCTTAATGTCAAGGAAGCAGGTGATTTTTCAATATACTGGTGAATGGGTTATATTAATCTCAGAAACTAAATTAAATTAACAAACTATAAATTTCATAGATCTCAAGACTGTTACCTCATCAGAACAAAAGCTTCTTAAATGAGTTTTAACTCACAGTCTATTTATTATTTTCAGAATTATAAATCCTAAAAATTGAAGTCCTTAGGAAATGAGAGAAAAAAAAGGACTGTCAGCAGGGTTTGCCATATTTTTGCATCAATTAAAAGTATAATCTTTGGTAGCATTTTGCAGGCACTATCTTTTTATCTACTCTTTGTTAATATGATTTTCTTTTCTTTCTTTTCTTTTTTTTTTTTTTCTTTTTTCTTGACAGAGTCTCGCTGTGTTGCCCAGGCTGGAATACAATGATGCAGTCTTGGCTCACTGCAACCTCTGCCTCCTGGGCTCAAGCAATTCTTCTATCTCAGCCTCCCGAGTAACTGAGACTACAGGTGCATGCTACCATGCCCTTAATTTTTGTGTTTTTGGTAGAGACGAGGTTTCACCATATTGGTCAGGCTGGTGTCAAACTCCTGACCTCAGGTGATCCACCTACCTTGGCCTCCCAAAGTGCTGAGATTACAGGTGTGAGCAACCGTGCTGGGCCATTAATGTGATTTTTATCCCTATCACTACAGCTTCTATAATTTCAGTTATGCTCTCTTTTTCATATATCTTTCTCAATACTTCTCTGTGTCATTTTTTTTAATAAGTTTCTCAACACTGTCTTCCATCCATTTGGAATTCGAAAGAAACTACACACAAGTCAGTAAAATCCCTTATATGGGAAGGCTTTTAAGAGCCACATTTCTCATTTTGATGTAATACTATAAACCTTAAACTAGGAATTAGAAGATAAGGGGGTCCCAACTATTATCTTTCTATGTTAAGAAATATTTAAAGCCTTTGGTTCCTTCATCTTGTGTGGAAATTGAGTTGGATACTAATTTTCTTTAAATCACTAAAACTACATTTCTGCATATTTTAGAGTATATTTAATAGTTGAAAATAATTGTTGGAGCCAGAAATAAAGATGGGATGAGAAAGCTTTTTGAATGATATTAATTCACTTTATTATCCGGCGGCATTTGGAACTTCATGAGGCAGCTTAGAATAAATTTCTTCAGAATGGCAGAGATTCTCTCAACCCTCCAGCTCTGTTCTGGAGTTAACATCTCGTTCTTCAATTTGGATATGAAGATTGAAAAGGATGGCTTTTCTCGATTCACAAATTTGGGAAAGAAGTTTTTCAAATCAGACACTGGATAACTGAATTTTTGAGACATCTTTTAAAAGCAGATAATCTTTAAATTCTTGTTTTATATATATAAACCCCATATTCAATGCCTAGATTTTCATCAGTATTAAAGAAAAGGGATTTTTTGTTTGTCTAGTCTTCATTTAAGGCATGGAGAATGTATGTTTAAGGCTGCATTATTACATGATTATGCAAAGTTAATTACTCCTTATTATCCATAGACTTAACAAAATGAAGTGCACTTGGGTCATGTTTTTGACCATTGACTTGTAAAATTATATAAACAAATAAAATGTTATTATGCAAGGCTTCACAATATGTTAATAATTTCCAATATGAAATAATTGGATGGTCCAAATTTGAATCACACCATTTTTCGTTATCCCTGATGAAAAAGGAAGTAGAAATCAAGAATAAAAATGATGAGAAATAAAAGAAACATTCATTTTGAAGTTTTCGCACCTAATGAATCACGGTGTTCAAGGTAGAATACATTTCCAGCATGTTTATATCCGAAGAGGATTCATAACACATTAGAACCAAAAAGCTGGCTTCCAATAAAAGCAGCTTCAGATGGGAGAGAAATATAAAATCAGGACTTTGCTTCCTCATTGTTGTATATTTTCTAAAGCATTCAGAAAAAAGATTTAGAGTAAAGAAAAGACAGTTATATTGGAAAATAATCACATTGTCATTTGATCGTTATGACTGATATAAGTTGAAACACGGGATTGATTACTGAGATCTCAGTATATTTTTATGTTGGAATTAAAAAAAATTGAAATGCCTTCAAAATATATATTACATAAAAAAGAACAAAAAACTTGAATTTCCTCTTGTCATCTTTAATGAGTAAACAGATGATTTATTTATTTATTCTCATATTTATTAGGTTGCTGGAAGTCATCTATTTTATATAGATATGATGGTAGAAAAGCTATTTTCACCTATAATTTTAAAAATATTTTAATATTGTCATATGTTCTCAATTCCGTACACTTTCTGCTATTTCTCTTCACTTTTCTACAGAGAAAGTCTCTACCCATGCTCTGCTTGTTCTGTCAGTAGTAAACCACTTTTGCATGTTTCTACTTTCTAGGCTTATGGTAAAGGCCTTTACACAAGACTTCTGTTGTTCTTGTTCACCTAAATCTGACACAAACCTTGTCCTCCAAAGTATTAGGGTGGGGCTATCTCAGAAATGTGTTCTTTTCTGTCTTAGGTAGTAGAGAATTTTCTAACCCTTCTCCTGTGGTTATAAACCTCTGCTTGAAATCAGCATTGAATCCTATGCCCAGGATGCTTTCCTGATTCTTGATGCAGGCTGAGTTCCTGCATCTGCTCTGACCCCAGCATCGATGTATTATTTCTTGTGTCTAGGACATTAGCAGTTTCTCTATATTTTCCGCAGAGGCAGATATCTTCTTCTACTCCCTTTACATGCAAAATCATTTTTGCCAGTGTCCTTGTAGCAAGAGTGTTTGTTGCTCTTTCCTCAATAGCTAAATGCTTTTGCCTCATAGGAAACAAAGGTCTTGGGAAGAGGGCAGGTATTCATGCCAGTCCTCAGGAAACTAATTATCTAGTGAGCATTTTGACTACCAAGATGTGTTTTTTCCAGTGTCTTGCCTTGCTCCTAATCTTTCTCGTGATTATACCATGAAGTCTTTCTTAAAAGAGTAAATGAGTGCTAATTCCCTTTGTGTCTGGAGGCCCCAGCTTTTGCCAACAGACATAGTAGCCCATATTTAGCCTTTAAGAACATATAAAAACTTTAGCTAATTTTGTCTTAAGCACTTGTATGGACAAGTGCATAATTAGCTGAAGTTTTTACACATTCTTTAGCAAATTAGCTAAAGTTTTTTATGTATGGACAAGTGCATAAGACAAATTTAGCTAAAGTTTTTACATGTTCTTAAACTTATTCTTATGCACAGAATAGCCATCTCTATTCTGTGGTCTGGCAAAAGACAAATAGTTCATGTGTTCCATCTCTTGGTGGGCAGGGTAGCTCCTCTTCGGAATTCACTTTCCCGGATGCCCTTGAGACCTCAGCTCTCTAATGAGTTCAGGAAGAGTTATGATTATAGATTACCTGTATTATTCTAATTATTATAGTAGAGAAAACATTTTCCTGTTAGTTCTGGAATTAGAAGACCATAACACTTCCTTCAGATAATTTATACAAACATTTAAGAACAATAAAAATATACGTTGTTATTCAATTTAAGAAGGGAAAGATCAGTGAATGTAAGTCCTTAACATGTAATCTACATCCATGAAATCACTTTATAAACTAATGTTTTAGCTTATAAGGATGCTTTTAACAGCTTTTTTTTTCCGTAGTGGACACAGTAGACATGTGCTACTGAATGTCTTGCAGTAGGGTTTTGGCTAGATAATGTCGTGCATCCTTATAACAGAACACGGCAGTCAATTAAAACCAAGGATATGTTGGTTGTTTTCTTTGAGGAATTTTTCCATTTCATCAAATTTGCTGTATTTATTGGCATAAAGTATTCTATTATAAGCTCTTATCCTGAACAGACATTGTTTCTAGGCCTATGGTAAAGGCCTTTACTTCAGTGTCTGTTTGTGTCTATTTGCTGTAACATGATATGTTCTCTTTATATTCCTGATACTGGTATTTTGTGTTTTCTTTCTTTTTTGTGTAAGCGTTGCTAAGGGGATTACTAGTTTTAAAAGAATAAGAATTAGAAAATCTAAATAGCATATATATCCATCTATCTTTATATCAAACTACCAATTTATAGATAGATGAATAACTCTAGATCTACAGATACATCTCTTCTCTCTCTTTCTCTCTCTATATATATCATAAATATATACATTTATATATATTTATAAATATAGAGAACATATAGATATGCTATATAATATATATGTGCTCTCTCTATATATATTTCCATATATAAGTATATATCATGTATTTCCATATATATTAATATATATAAGTATATATAGAGATCATCTGTGTGTATGTATACATGTATATGTGTATAGATTATAATCTGTCTATATATATAATTTAAAAAGAATTTCTATATATTTTAGTAACAATTATAGGATATGGACGATCCTCTAAATATACAACTTCAGTCCCAATAGGACTGTTATTTCAGTCAGTATGTCCCTTATCTCTGCAGATGTAGCTTTGTGTGAAAAAAATAGAATCATTTCATATTCTTCCTGCTAACAAAATTTTTTAACAACAAAAAAAGTAAATGTATTAATACATCCATATTTATAAATCAAAGATATACATGTACATGATTATAGAAAAACTGTAAAGGAATAAACTATAAATGAAGGTGTGAATAATTTGGAGATAGTGAGATTAACAGTGAATTTTATATTATCTTCTTGCTTATTTAGAATTTTAATATTTCTATAATATAAACACTTTTGCTTTTGATTTAGTCTTCTTTTCTCCTTAATTTTTGGGAATTTTGGGTACACAAATTGAGAAAGCTTCAATTTGGAAATAATTTGCATTTGCTTCTTCTTATGTGAAAATGCAGCTACTAAACTAGCAGCTCTTTAGTTTCTAAGTCCTGGCTTTGAAAAGAAGTCTTAAATTGAGGATCCTCATCTACTGCTGGCTAAAATCTTTGCTTCATTTGCTGACTTGCTTGTTAATGAAGTGGAAACACAGGAATTTTCCCCATGGACCATAACACCTGTGAGAACAATTTAATGACTCAACATATGATGGAAGTGTCCTCACAGTATATTATAAACTTTCCCTGGATCAAGATTATTGGCTGACAGTAGTCTCCACTCACAACCTCCCTGTGGTCTGAATCCATTAAACCCTCACTGCGACAGAGTCCCATTAGACAAGAAATAATCTATAAGTATCCTTCTAAATAGATTAGGGAGACAGAGCAATTGCAAAAATTCCAGAAGGGTTTCCAAAAAAGTGAAACTTTAATCATGATTTTTGCTTACCCTTTATGTGTATTTTTCCAATTGTAATATGTGGCCAACCTTGAAAGAAAATGGTGCATTGACTTTGGCTTCCTTTGATTAAAAGCAAAAATTGTTATCTATAAATCTCACATGTTCTGACAAAAAAGAAAAATAAATAGCTATTGAAGTATCAGGGGACTTTCAGGTCCCATTTATACATTTTTCAAATGTCCTTACCAGACTTGTAGACCTGAACACATACATCTGTCTCAAATTTTCATTTGGAATATTATACATGTAATACATGAATAAATTTTACATGTAAAATATTAAAAGTATGGCCAAGCATGGTGGCTCATGTCTGTAATCTCAACACTTTGAGAGGCTGAGGTGGGCAGATCACCTGATGTCAGGAGTTTGAGACCAGCCTGACCAGCATGGCAAAACCCCGTCTCTGCTAAAAATACAAAATTAGCTGGGAGTGGTGGCGCATGCCTCTGATCTCAGCTACTTGGGAAGCCGAGGCAGGAGAATTGCTTGAACCTGGGAGGCGGATGTTGCAGTGAGCTGAGATCATGCCATTGTAATTGTACTCCAGCCTGGGTGACAGAGTGAAAACACATTTAAAAAAAACAAAAAAACAAAAAAAAACTATATATCTATATCTTATCTGTATCTATATATCTATATCTGTATCTGTATCATCTGTATCTATATCTATACCTAGATAGATACATAGATATATAGATAGATATAGATAGATAGATAGATAGACAGACACGTAGATGGATACCTCTTTACCATTAACCAATCTCATGCCTCTCATGAGGAGGGGCCACTGTTTTGAATTTAGAAGGTAAACCTCAACCATTGTTTTTATCTCTCCCTTTGTATTTGCTATAATTTCCTTGAGTTAGATTTACCTTGGCATTCACTATAGTTTACTTGTAGATGCTTACTTTTTAATAGAAATTATATTATACTGAAAAATCACATTTTTTTACTAAAGTTTCCTCTGGCTCTCTCTTCTGGTTCACCAATTTATTCTTTAATAGCAACTGTTCTGCTATATAATTTAGCTCTTCTTTAGATTGCTTATTTTAAAAATATTTAAGAATTTTCTATTCTTCATAGATAAATATCTTTTTGCTTTTGTGTAAACATTTTGAATACATACAGGCTTGCCTTGACTAGCAACACATTCTTACTCATTATATTTCTGTGATGGATATGGACCACTCAGGTGGTCATCTCCTTTTGACATATATTTTTTCCATTTTATATATTGGTGTAAAAATGACACATGTTTAAAAATTTACTATCAATGAAGGGGAAATAGCTTTTGCAATTCTTGCAAACATATAAAAAGACTCAGTAAAATCAAATGTTTTCATTCCAAATTTATTCATTAAGTACCTATTAAGGTTAGTAACTGTTAGGCATGAGTGCACTAAAAAGGTATAGTAAATGTGGTTGATTCACCAATTCATTAATTTATTCATTCAACAAATACTTACTGACAGCTACTACATGCCAAACCTGATCTGTCTGTCAAGATTAGATCTTAATGTTGATCACAAGATCAGCAAGGTCACTATGGATAATTGTCCCAAGAATGATTTTGTAAATTATCGGGTATTGTGAAGCAATGTAAGAAATGAGTGTAAAGTGATTGAGCAATACTGAATCACTGTGTTAGATAGTGAAATCTGATAACTTTCTGGAAAGGTAACAATTGAGGTAAACCTTAATCATATAAAGGAGCCAACCAATCAAAGACATGGGGAAATAGCAGTTCATTCAGAGGAATATTTAGGGAAAGTCTTTATGGAAAAATGAGTTTAGGGTGCTTAGCGAGTGGGAATAGGATATTGTGATTAAAATACAATGAGCAACTTGGAGATGTAGGTAATGGCTCCTGAGAGGTACGTGTGGACCAGATCATGTACATGGGGTAGACTACAGCAAGGAGTTTGTCTTCTTTTTCCTTTATTTTTATAATTTTCAGTAGGAAGCTATTAGAGTGTGGTGCTGAGCAAAACATATGGTCTGAAGTCTTATTTTAATGCTTACTGTCTGCTTATGTGGAGAATGGACTACAGAACTGCAAAGAAGAGAAATAGAAAGTCTCTTGAAGTAGTGCTGGTGATATATGATAGTGGCTTACAGTAAGGAGATGGAAAAATGGATGAATATATTTAAAAGCTAGGATTGAAAGGACTATAGATATTTTAGACATAAAAGAAGGAAGGAAATAGATGACTCAAAGATTCACTACAGCAGGGATAACGAATACATTCCAAGGTTCTCATAGGAAAAGCTATTTAACTGTACTAAAGGATGAGTTAGCGTTAGCCCAATGCTACCAGAAGGTAGGAGAACATCGAGAGACATGTAAAATGCTTTACCTTTATTCTGAGAATAAGGGGAATAAATGAAAATTTTAACAGGGAACATACTCATATTTTTCAGATCAGAATGATGGGCTATCAGAATCACCTGGCTCCCATCTCTGTAATTTCAGACATTTAGTAGGAAAGATGCAACTTAAGGATATTTGGCTTGTTCCACATTTGGATTGAACAATATAGGTTTTCAGTTTCTTGAAATTCTGGTCGTATATAAGACATTGCGGAAGGGTTTTATGCTCGGAATGGCAAATCACTAAAATCTCAGAAATTTGGCATGAAGAAAAATTGAATGTCTGTATTCTCCACCCTAAACCATCTTGAAGATTTCACAAGGAATTTTGCAGAGGCTGTTAGAAAAGCTGTAAAAGGAATAGACACTTGTGAGAATGCAAAGTGAGAAATAAATCTTCCAATCTGTACATAGATTACATAAATACCCTGTGAATCACTGTAACTCCTTTTTATACAGTAACAAAATTCGCTTCTTTCTAATTGGATGTTTGATATGTGAGGAAATCTGAAACATTAAAAGTGCTACATTATTTTAAAATATTACTTTTTATATTTCTTGCTTTTCAGTATTTTTATTGTTAAGATTTCCAAAAGTTTCCAGAAGCTGGAATTGGAGATTTAAAAAAATCTATTAAGAAACTGCTTTTCTCAGAATGAAGCCATGATCTTTGTGTGAACAGATCTAATATTTTCACTATTTGGCAGCACAGATGGTTAAAAAACTACAACCACTGACACTCTTCAGCTTTTTCTTCCTGGTCATGTTATGGCAAGTACAGAATTAGCAGGTGCCTTGCAATCTAATTATGGTGATGAGGATGTGTTCTTTGTTGTGTATCAGGAAAGCAGAATTATGTAAAGTTGGATATTGACTTTTGGGAATTATCAAACATTGTTCTTTTTATATTGTAAAATAATTTCAGGATTTGTATCTTTGATTACATTTTCTTTTCTTCCTTCTATTGCCAATCAGTTTCCTAGAAATGCAAGAAAAATAAATATATTTGGCAAAGGAGGTGATAAGATCAAGTTTTGGTTGGTAACACTGTTACTCTGTTGTGTCAGACATCGTGTTAAATAATTTACCCAAGTAGTACAAAGAGATAAACTACAGGGTATACTCCAGTGTATGCATTCCTTATCTGCTGATCTATACTCACATTTTACATTTATAGTAAGATCTGTATAATATCAAACTTCAAACCTACATAATGAAATCATGACATTGAATCATGAAAGCCAAACATGTTCTATCATGAGGATCAAGAGTTTGAGTAAATTTTTACCCGTTAAGTCTTGCATTGCTATTCTCCTTATTAACATAGTGTTTCTGTTATCTTTGAACTGATACCTCTTATATTGTAATTTTATTTTCTCACTTGGATTAGGAATGCTTATAAATTTTATCTTAGTAACTCACATCTTTACTCGTAATCTTACCTTGCTCATATTTTTTCATGCTCATTGGTGCTTCCCTGTCTGTTCAGACTCTTTCCTGAAATTTCTTACCCATCTCTTTCTATCACTATGCAAAGGTAAAATTAGAGAAACAACAAAAAAATGTAATGAAAAGCAACAAAAGCAAGATTTGGAAATCATAAGAGAAGATCGTGGACACAAAGATTTATTTTCTAGGTAAGTATTATCCTATGTAAGTCTCAGTCAAAGACAACAAATGAGTGTATCTCAAGTAAGTTTTTATCAAAGCAATTAGAAATACTGTAAAATAATTGACTTTACTTTAAAACTGTCAGTGGTATTTTGGTTTGAGTTCTCCCAAAGTAAGAGTCCGATACAATTATTTTGTTCTGAGTAATTTATTTGGGATGTGTTCTCAGAAAGTGCTGTAGGAGAGTAGTGGCAGCAAAATGAATGAAGAGTGTGTTATTGAGTGGGCAGCTGAAAGTTAATATTTCATACAGAAAATGTATGAAAAGTACCTCTAAAGTCCCAATTAGGGATGACCAATTTACATGCAAGGCTTACATCCCTCACTGTGTTATGAGGGTTGTTTTGGGGTATAGCATTTTCGTACATCTGGCCTGTTTCACTAGCAAGACTGCTTTTGAATCTAGAGAATAGGCGATTGTGTCTGTTTGACATTTGAGGGTATGTGAGGAGATAGGAGCAGGGTACCAGCACCATCCATTTCACAGGGTACAAGGTACAGGTCTGTGTTTTTACCATGGCAATTAAGTGAATATTGAAATAAAACAATTCACAATTGTTTTGGCTTCCTAGTGCAGGTAAAAGTTATGTTTACACTACACTATATAGTCTATTAAGTGTGCAGTAGCATTATGTCTAAAAAATCATCCATCGCTTTATTAAAGAACTTATAGCTAAAAATGCTAATTTGTAGTTATCTGAACTTGCTGATGAGTCATAATCTTTTTGCTGGTGGAGGCTCCTGCCTCAGGGTTGATGGCTGCCGACTAATTATGGTGGTAGTTGCTGAAGGTTACAGTGCCTGTGGCAATTTCTTAAAATTAGACAACAATGAAATATGTTACATCTATTGACTCTTTCTTCATAAAAGGTTTCTTTGTAACGAACAATACTGTGGGATATCATTTCAGTCACAATAGTGCCTTCAAAATAGAAGTCAGTCCTCCCAACCCCTGAAGCTACTTTATCAACTAAGTTTATGTACTATTTTAAATACTTTGTTGTCATTTCAATGATGTTCACTGTATCTCCACTAGTAGTGGATTCCACCTCAACAAACCACTTTCTTTTCGCATCCATAAAAAGCAACTCTTTAGTTATTGGAATTTTATCAAGAGATTGCATCAATTCAGTCACCTCTTAAGGTTTCACTTCTAATTCCAGTTCTTTTACTATTTCCAACTCATATGCACTTCCTTTCTCCACTGAAGTCTTGAGCCCCTGAAGGGAATTTATGAGAGCTGGAATCAACTTCTTGTAAACTCCTGTATATGTTCTTTTGACCTCCTACCATGATTCATGAATGTTCTTAACCTCTAGAATGATTAATCCTTTTAAAAGGTTTTCTTTTTTTTTTATTATTGCATTTTAGATTTTGGTGTACATGTGAAAAACATGCAAGATTGTTGCATAGGTACACACATGGCAGTGTGCTTTGCTGCCTTCCCCCCTATCACCTATATCTGGCATTTCTTCCCATGTTATCTCTCCCTAACTCCCCACCCTCTGCTGTCCCTCCCCTATTTCCCCCTGACAGACCCCAGTGTGTGATGCTCCCCTTCCTGTGTCCATGTGTTCTCATTGTTCAACACCCGCCTATGAGTGAGAACATGCAGTGTTTGATTTTCTGTTCTTGTGTGAGGTTGCTGAAAATGATGGTTTCCAGGTTCATCCATGTCCCTACAAAGGACAGGAACTCATCATTGTTGATGGCTGCATAATATTCCATGGTGTAATATGTGCCACATTTTCCCTGTCCAGTCTATCATCGATGGACATTTTGGTTGGTTCCAGGTTTTTGCTATTGTAAACTGTGCTGCAAAGAACATTCGTGTGCATGTGTCCTTATAGTAGAATGATTTATAATCGTTTGGATGTATACCCAGTAATGGGATTGCTGGGTCAAATGGAATTTCTTTTTCTAGGACCTTCAGGCATCGCCACACTGTCTTCACAGTGATTGAACTAATTTACACTCTCACCAACAGTGTAAAAGTGTTCCTATTTCTCCACATCCCCTCCAGCATCTGTTGTCTCCAGATCTTTTAATGATCACCATTCTAATTGGCATGAGATGGTATCTCAATGTAGTTTTGATTTACATTTCTCTAATGACCAGTGATGATGAGCATTTTTTCATATGTTTGTTGGCCTCATGTATGTCTTCTTTTGTAAAGTGTCTTTTCATATCCTTTGCCCACTTTTGAATGGACTTGTTTGTTTTTTTCTTGTAAATCTGTTTCAATTCTTTGTAGATTCTGGATATCAGTCCTTTGTCAGATGGGTAGATTGCAAAAATTTTTTCCCATTCTGTTAGTTGCTGATTCATTCTAATGACTGTTTCTTTTGCTGTGCAGAAGCGGTGGAGTTTGATGAGGTCCCATTTTCTATTTTGGCTTTTGTTGCCAATGCTTTTGGTGTTTTGGTCATGAAGTCCTTGCCTACACCTGTGTCCTGAATGGTTTTGCCTAGGCTTTCTTCTAGGGTTTTTATGGTGTCAGGTCTTATGTCTAAGTCTTTAATCCATCTGGAGTTAATTTTAGTGTAAAGTGTCAGGAAGGGGTCCAGTTTCTGCTTTCTGCACATGTCTAGCCAGTTTTCCCAACATCATTTATCAAACAGGGAATCCTTTTCCCATTGCTTGTTTTTGTCAGATTTATCAAAGATCAGATGGCTGTAGATGTGTTGTGTTGCCTTGGAGGCCTCTGTTCTGTTCCATTGGTCTATATCTCTGTTTTGGTACCAGTACCATGCTGTTTTGATTACTGTAGCCTTGTAGTATAGTTTGAAGTCCAGGACTGTGATGCCTCCACTTTGTTCTTTTTGCTTAGAATTGACATGGCTATGCGGACTCTCTTTTGGTTCCAGATGAAGTTTAGGGTGGTTTTTTCCATTTCTTTGAAGAAGGTCATTGGTAGCTTGATGGGGATAGCATTGAATCTGTAAATTACTTTGGGCAGTATAGCCATTTTCATGATATTGATTCTTCCTAACCATGAACATGGAATGTTTCTCCATCTGTTTGTGTCCTCTCCTATTTTATTGAGCAGTTGTTTGTAGTTCTCCTTGAAGAGGTCCTTATGTTCCTTGTTAATTGTATTCCTAGGTATTTTATTCTCTTTGCAGCAATTTTGAATGGCAGTTCATTCTTGATTTGGCTCTCTTTAAGTCTGTTATTGGTGTATAGGAATGCTTGTGATTTTTACACATTGATTTTGTATCCTGAGACTTTGCTGAAGTTTCTTATCTCCTGAAACCGATAAGCAAATTCAGCAAAGTTTTAGAAGGTTTTCAACTTACTTTGCCCATGTCCGTCAGAGGAATAGTGATCTGTGGCGGCCATAGACACACAACAATATTTTTTAAACAATAAGACTTGAAAGTTAACATTACTCTTGACAGATGGGCTGTAGAATGGATATGGGGTTAGCAGGCAGAAAACGTTAATGACATCTCGATCAGACCTCTTGTCTTGGGTTACTAGGTGCATTCCCAATAAGCAGTAATATTTTGAAAGAAATCTTTTTTCCTAAGCAATAGTTTTCAACAGTGAGCTCAAAATATTCAGTAAACCAGGCTTTGTTGTTTCACTTATCAAGCACAGGCAGAGTATATTTAGTATAATTCTTAAGTCTCCCAGGATTTTTGAAATGATAAATGAGCTTTGGCTTCAACCTACACTGACTAATTAGCTGCATTAGCACTAGGAAGCTAGCCAGTCTGACCTTTGACGCTGTGGAGCCAAACACTGAATTCTCCTCCCTACTTATGAAATTCCTAGAAGACATTGTTTTATCATAGAAGACTTCCTTCATTTAAAATCTGTTGTTTAGGGAAGCCAGCTTTATCAATGTTCTTAGCTGAAGCTTGTTGAAAAGTTGCTGTAGCTTCTGTGTTAGCACTAGCTGCTTTACCTTGCACTTTTATATTATGTAGACAGCTTCTTTCCTTAACCTTTATGAACTAATCTCTGCTGGTTTCCAACTTTCCTTCTGCATCTTCTTCATTCTCTCAACCTTCATAAAATTGAAGATAGTTAGGGTCTTGCTTTGGATGAGACTTCAGTTTCAGAGAAAGCTGTAGTTGATTTGATCTATCCCGACCAAACTTTTCCATATCAGCAATAAGGTTGTTTCACTTACCATTTGTTTGTTCACTAGAGTGACACTTTGAATTTCTTTCAGAAACTTTTCCTGCGCATTCACAACTTGGTTGTTTGGCACAAGAGGTCTAACTTTCAAGCTATTTTTGCTTTTGACATGTCTTCCTAACTAAGCTTAATCATTTCTATCTTTCTATTTGAAGTTCGAGATGTGCAACTCTTTCTTTCACTGGAGCACTTAGAGTCCATTGAAATGTTATTAAGTGACATAATTTTACTATTGTTGTGTCTCTGAATGTAGAGAAGCCAAAGAAGGAGAGATATGGGAATAGCTGGTTGGTGGAGCTGTGAGAAAGCATACAACATTTATCAATTAAGTATACTGTTTCATAGGGACACAGCTCATGGTATCTCAAACCGTTGCAATAATAACATCAAAGATCACTGATTGCAGATCACCGTAGAGATATAATAATATGAAAACGTTTAACATATTGTGAGAATTGTCAAAGTGTGACTCAGAGACACAAAGTGAGCACATGCTGATGGAAAAAAATGGTGCGGATAAATTTGCTCTAGGCCGCTTTGCCACAAACCTTCTATTTGTAAAAAAATGCAGTATCGACAAAGTACAGTAAAACAAAGTGCAATAAAATGAGGGTATTCTTGTGTATGCAAGAAATATTATGCATCTAAGTGCTCCCTTTCCTCACATGGAAAACAAAAACTTGTAATGATTTAAAATCAGTAAACAAAGTTAAACTGATTTTTTTTCCAATAAATGCCATTGTGAAATGAATTTAGCTGCCTTATTGAGGTATTGTCTGTCTATAATATTATTTCACAGGCTTGTTTCAGTATCCTTTCTTCCAGGGGAATAAAAGACACTAGAATGGTGGCTTTTTTAGTGTGATACCCCTTATGGAAAGTGCTTTTAGACATCCCTATAGAAATATTCAAGCAATGATAAGTCCTAACTGACTGGACTTAAAAGGCTTTATTGAAATATTGTCAAGAAAGGAAAGAGGATCTACACAGTCCACTGTTAGGATTTCTAACTCTACATGAATGTCTATGCAGCTTTGGAATACCTAGAAGCAAATTGATTCTATTTTTCCCAGTTTTGTATAATTCTGTGGCTACAGTGAAAAAATGAAAAGATTTGGACCCAGCTGGGGAAATATCATCTTTGCAGATGGAATTCACCTGGTAAATTAGTTGATTCTTGCTACATCCAAACGTTTCAGAACTCTCCTTACTTTTTCAATCTTTTGGAAAGAGGAAGAAAACAGCCTTTCTCACTGTTTCCTCTGGGTTATGGACAGTGGCCAGGTTTGATTAAAAAAAAATTCCTCAGCAAGCATTTGTGAATCATTGGTAAAACTCTAAATAGCACAGGATTTTCTGACTTGGCTCAGTACTTCATTATTTACAAAAATTGAAATGGAGTTGTGCTTAAGTAGAACAAAACTACAGTTGCCTCTTCTGCCTTCACTCTCAGAGTCATTTCTGGGAAAAAATCCAAACTTCTACCATCTGTGGTTTCTTAGCAATGTGTAAATGAAAAGAGTTTGATTATTAATTGAGCTGAATTAGCTATCCCCCAGAGATTTACACTTTGATAAGTCCCCACTTGACCAGTTGGTTTGCTTGTTTTATTTCTGATTAAGCAGGAGCCTGAATTGTTCAACCATTTCAAAATATCCACATGTTCCTCCTCCAGCAATAATAGTAGATATAAACTTATAGCATAGAATCTTACTATTATTGGATTACAGAGTTATGAGCATTTTCCCCCACCCCCACATACAGTCAGCTTGGAATTGAACATCTAATAGACAAGAAAATAAGAACATAATTTTTTACTCAGACAGCTGCATTAATAATGTGTTACATTCATCTTTTCCCTAGCCATTAAGAAAGAAAAATGTGTAGATAAAAATAAGATGATCCATTCTCAGGAAACATCTGACCTAGACTATCGTCCCTACAGGTTTCGGTGAATGTAAAGACATTTTTGAATCCTTCTTTTTGTATAGATTATTTGAAACTTTGAGATCACTTAAATAATTCTTTAGCATTTTTGTTTCTAACTCCTATTTTACATTTGTTCATAATTTATTTATTTATTGTAATTTTGTGTCATAAATTTGCATCCCTTTATTTTTCAAATTATTCATAAAACTTTTACCTAATACATTTTTTTATTTATGTAAAGGTTAGAATAAGAAAGATAAGGCTAGGCATGGAGAAAAACTTCATTATTACTGAGGTTGTGAAAACAGAAGATATTACCAAATCCTTCTAAATATTTATGTATTACCTATTGTGTATAACATGCAATGTCTATTAATTTTATTTCTTATCATCTTAACCTGCAAATATTTTTAATGTTTTCTGATGTGATATATTCTCATAAGTAAATAACTTTTTGGAAGAAATGCTCTTATCTTTTCTGTACTGCAAAGCTACTCTCTCATCTTTTGGTGTCTTTCATTTGTTTAAAGACCATCATGATCCTGTTTTGGCATCATCTACAGATTTGTCCTTCACTTCTTAGCCTGCTGCTGAGACTTCTTGCAAGCTCTGAATACAATGTGCTCTTTTTGCTGCTGGGTTCTGTATTCTGTCTGAAACGCTCTTTCTCTGTCATTGTCTAGTTAAATATTATGAATTATATAAGTCTCCTCTTAAACATATTCTTCCTTGAGGCCTGCATGACTCACTTAAAGTAAGGTCTGCACTTACTATATATTCCCATAGAACCGACCACTCTCCTTTGCTGGTTTTTAAGGTTTATCTTGCTGGTAATGCTTTTGTTATTTGTCTTTCCCCACTAGATGGTGAGTTTCATGTGGCAGAAATCATGTTTTTTTTAATTTACTGGTAAATTATTAGTGTCCAGCAAATATTCTCTGGCACATAGTAGGTGCTGAATAAAATTTTATTAAATATTTCTTTTATGATTTTTACTGTCAATAGGAATTATTTTATCCTGGGAGAAAAAGATTTATGAACAGTTCAAAAAAATGAGAAAGAGATGACTCTCCTACATTTGTAGTACAATGTAATATAAGCATGCACACATTATTAATAGTTTGTAGATAAACACACATAAACATAAAAACCTAACACATACATTCTTTCAATGTCTAGCTGTTTAAGTTATATTTAATCAGTCTTTGGGCTACTCAGTAAATGTGGAAGTGGGCTGAACAAGTGTGGTTTTTGTTCATAGAAAAGAGGCTAAAATAATCTACCTTCAAATAATTATAATTAAACTACGTGCTAGGTGCAGTTCAAATTCAAGGCATTTTAATATGAAATACAATTTGAATGCTTTGTATATGTATACATTTTCATGTTTAGAAATGCCTGTGCTTTGCATTCTTAAAAATATTACTGTCATTTTTTAATGACCTCTAAAATATTAAGGTCCCATCTCTTATCAGACATTTCATTCAAATACTGCAGAATTCTCTGAATGTTTAAAAGCTTAATGAAGTAAATGGGCTTTCATTTTTTCCAAATTTTGTCACTACCATTCAATATATTATTTGTTGCTTAAAAATCCATGTTTGTTATACTGCCAAAGGAGAACATGTGAAAGAAAGTAAGAGTTGGATACAAGTAAAGGAAGGTAGGTGACTTTTATACGTTTTTAGAATAAAAAATCATGGCAAATATATTTACATATTATTTAAAAAGATATAACTATGGCTAAGGCACATAATAATCATGTTCACCAGGGTAGAAACAAAAGAAAAAATACTAAGGGAAGCCAGAGAGAAAGGTCAGGTCTCACAAGCATTTCTATACACCAATAAGAGACAGAGAGCCAAATCAAAAGTGAACTCCCATTTGCAATTGCTACAAAGACAATAAAATACCTAGACATACAAATAACAAAGGATATAAAGGACCTCTTCAAGGAGAACTACAAATCACTGCTCAATGAAATAACAGAGGACACAAACAGATGGAAAAACATCCCATGCTCATGGTTGCGAAGAATCAATATCAAGAAAA
>PVKV010027469.1:0-26387 GCA_004027835.1 Alouatta palliata | reverse complement strand
GGGTGGATCACGAGGTCAAGAGATCGAGACCATCCTGGTCAACGTGGTGAAACCCCGTCTCTACTAAAAATACAAAAATTAGCTGGGCGTGGTGGCGTGCGCCTGTAATCCCAGCTACTCGGGAGGCTGAGGCAGGAGAATTGCTTGAACCCAGGAGGCGGAGGTTGCGGTGAGCCGAGATCGCGCCATTGCACTCCAGCCTGGGCAACAAGAGCGAAACTCCGTCTCAAAAAAAAAAAAGAAAAGAGGCCAAAACGTAGACATATCCTGGTTGAATCCTGAATTTTGCAGTCATGGCAAAAAAATCTGATCTGCTGGCAAATAGAAAAAAAAAAAAAAGCAATATGCTGCCATGGGATTTTTTAAGAAAGAAAAACACAGGTTTTCAAAAAGCACAAAAAGAATGAGGCTTGCTGAGAAGAACCTTTCCCTCCATGTGTCTTCGTTCAACAGAAATGTATTCATCACAGTTTTGGAAGCTGGGAAGTCCAAGATCAGAGTGCTGGCCAGTCGGTTCCTGCTGAAGACACTCTTCCGGTTTGCAGGTGGACACCTTGCTGCATGCTCATATGACAGAGAGAGATACCATCCTTCTCATGCCTGTTCTTATAAGGACACCAATGCCATTCGTGAGGGCTCTGCCCTCATGACCTCATTAAACTCCCAAAGTCCCTCCCCCAGATGCTGTTATTCCATAGGTGGTTGGGGTTCAACATGTGAATTTGGAGGGGGACGACACACACATTCAGTCTGTAGCACCACTTCAGGCAAGGCAACAAACATAATTTGTAGGAAGAGAATTCTATAATGTGCTGAGTTGACATTTATATATGGAGGTGCAGTAAGATAGGTGAGAAAGGCAAGATCTGAGATAGCTTACTAATCCATGTTTAAGTAACTTTGGGAAATTGGGGGTTAACAAAGTTAAACATATTTCTTTGCCTCAAGCATTACTCTGAAACTTTAATGTGATCATATACATTGTAAGTTTTAAATGTGGCCACAGACAGCACTTCCTAAACTTTTTTGACAAGATAATCCTTTTTTAAAAAGCCTGTATCTATTAATGTCTGCCAAAAGAGTACTTTATGGATTATAATTACAGACATGATGATTTAGACAGGTGCTGGGAAGACCTTTAATACAATTCAAGATTCATTCCTAATAAAAGCTTTTTGGATCATTCTAAAACACAAAAAGATGTTTTATTAACATAAAGAAGCCTATTCCAAACATAGAACCAATTTTATAAATAACAGTAAAAGACTATGAAAATCTGGAATAAGGATGCTTGCTATTATTAATTTAGTAATTTTCTAGTCATTCTAGATAAAACAATAAGTATAGAATAAATGAGAGGTATAACTATCAGAAAGTAAGAGATAAAATTATCACCATTTTTACATGTTTTGTTTATCTACCTAAGAATGCCAGTCTAAGCAACTGGAGAACTATCAGACCTTAGTGAGGTTGCTATAAAATAAACATGCAAAATATTTTCCCCTAAGCTAGCACCAGCTAATTAAACAAACAGAATATACAACTATTCAGTTTTCCTTAGGAAAAAGAACAAAACAACACAAGCTACAAATACATTTAATACAAAATGTATAGGAGCTGTGTAAAGAAAATGGCAAAATATCACTAGGGAACATAGGATTTAAACAGAGATATAGACATACCATATTCCCAGAGGATAAAACTTTATTAAAAAATACTAATTCTCACTAAATTGATTTAAAAGTGGAATGTGTTTCCAGGATAAATACAAAAGAGTTTGGGAAGGGGAAGAAATTGATTCTAAAATTCATTTGAAAGAGTAGACCAATGAGAACAATCAGGAGTTTTTAAAACAAGAAAAAAAAAAAAGTCTAGGGCTCTTGCATCAGCAAGTGTTAAAATTTCCAGTCAAAAACTGTTAGATCATCTGAGAATTTGTTGTCAAGATTGCAGGTTAATCTGCCAAAGTTTCTGGATGCTGGCAGAAGTCACAGATTCTTCTTCTTCTTCTTCTTTTTTTTTTTTTTAATATATTTTATTGCATTTTAGGTTTTGGGGTATATGCGAAGAACATGCAGGATTGTTGCATAGGTACATACATGGCAGTGTGGTTTGCTGCCTTCCTCCCCATCACCTATATCTGGCATTTCTCACCATGTTTTCCCTCCCCAACTCCCCACCCCCCGCTGTCCCTCCCCTATTTCCCCCCGACAGACCCCAGTGTGAGATGCTCCCCTCCCTGTGTCCATGTGTTCTCATTGTTCAACACCCGCCTATGAGTGAGAACATTCGGTGTTTGATTTTCTGTTCTTGTGTTAGTTTGCTGAGAATGATGGTTTCCAGGTTCATCCATGTCCCTACAAAGGACACGAACTCATTGCTTTTTTAACGGCTGCATAGTATTCCATGGTGTATATGTGCCACATTTTCCCTGTCCAGTCTATCATCGGTGGGCATTTGGGTTGGTTCCAAGTCTTTGCTATTGTAAACAGTGCCACAGTGAACATTCGTGAGAGGTCACAGATTCTGAGGCTGAGACGTGAAGTTGGCCACTCGTGGTATAGCCGCGGCATGAACATCATGCTTATGTTGGTCCCCAGTCTTCCACGTGCCATCACGGCAATGCAGAGGGGTCCAGGAAGATGCTGGGCACTTAGGTAGCTTTCATCACAACTGAGGAACCCCGAGGTTAGAGAGCCACAATCTTTTATAGCGGACAGTAAGCAGACCTGCCCAAGCTTTGCCCTGAGGGAGATTTAATCTTTATTAGAGTGCAGTAAACCTGCCCCTTGCCCTGGAGGGAGGCACTGTCTCTTTAAAGGCCTTTTGCTGTCTTCACCTCCTTCAATAGGTAGCTAATGCCTCTGCTCACAGACATGCAGAAACACAAGAGACCCATGCAGAATTGTCTCCCACAAAATCTGCCCCTTGTTTCTATACTGTCTTGGTTTCTGGTGAATTTTCCAATGAATATGCCATTCCTTCCACGACTCTGATTCATACGGGACCAAACCCAGTCAATTTGTCCCAGATAGCATTTAATTAAGAATACTGTCAATAGGACTCCAAGCATCAGGATGAGGCCAACCTGCAAGATTGACCTTAACCATGTCCCCCGGGTCCCCAGACCCAACCAACTGAACAGATCACACAGACCATCAGCATAGACCTTACAAAATTACGTTACTCTCCCCTTAAATTTCTGTATTGATCTTTCCATTTGGCCTAAGACGTTAATCCAGCTATGGGAAGATATATTAGTGATTGCAGAGATTCTGTCTTGGCACACAAAAAGGAAGTCTAGGGAAATTCTGTCCTCCATAACAACCCTGGCAAGTGAATTGAGGCCATCTTGATTGATATGTCAGTGCAGGAAGGGAATCCAAGGGACTGAGACAGAATTAACTTAGAATTCCCCAGAACCCCTCTTGGCTGTGTTGCCACTTTGGGGCTGAACTGAGATTGCTGTTAGAAGAAAGACACATCATACCCAGGAATGGTCAGGGTAGAATCCTGAATTTTCAAAATAGGTCTCTCTTCTCCCCACCCTTTCTGTCCTAACCATTAGCCAGGAAATGGCTGAGAGAGGATTATCTCTTTCAGGAGGCAATTGCATTTGGTGATCAGACTTATGAAGGGATATACACCAGGAAAAGATGAGGGTGGTGGAGTCAGAAATCTTTTTGAGTTGACTTTTGAGGAGGTTAGTCCACTGCTCAGCAATCTCAGATACCTGTGGATGGTAGGAGCACAGAAAGTTCGATGGTAGGAGCATGGAAAGCCTGGATTCTCAGTCCCATTTTTTAGTAGCTTTTGCAATAAAAAGGGTACCACTGTCCGATTGTAAATGGTCCCAAAAGCTGAACACATAATACAGATTAATTTCAAAGGGCGGAAAGGTGTGACTGGAGTCAGCTGATTGGACAGGAACAGCAACACCAAAACCTGGAGAAGTGTGGACAGCAGTGAGGCACCACTGATAGCTCCAGGAGGAAGTCAAGGGTCCAGCGCCATCCACCTTCCAGGAACATGCAGGGCCACACTCCGTGTGATGTGTCTTCCCTCAGTGAAAGATGAAGAGGTCAAGTCTAGGAGTCACAGTCTAGCGTGCAGCCCTGAGTCTGCATGAGAACCACCGAGTCCTTGGCTGTGTGGCCTGTCTGTGGTCTGTGTGGGGGCTGTGCGGCCATTTCCAGGGCAATAGATCCGGGCAGCTCTTGTGGCAATCTGAGCAGCGCAGGCTCCGTCAGCAGCCCCCTTCCAGCTGGTCTCATCAGAGAAGGAGCCTTTGCCATGGGATCTACGTAAATGACTCAGTTCAATCAGCAGCTGTGATCTGTTCCCACTGTTTGTGCGAGGTGTCTTCAATCTGCCAGTTTGTAGTTTTCCAAGTGGCAGACCAAACAGCTAGGCCATTGGCAACTGTCCAAGAGTTAGCGAAAATATGGCAAAGTTCATCAGGAAGAGCGTTTTCCACGAGAACAGGCTTGAAATTTGCCCACGAGCAGTGACTATACCGTCTTCAGTTCTATGTAGCAGATGCCGAGGCCAAACAGCCCCGTGGACACCGCTGGGATTCAGCTTAGCTGAACCATATGTGAACAAGGCCCAGGAATTTAGGAAAATCTGTGAGCCGAGGGCCTTGCTGAGCCAGCAGCTTTGCTTCAGGCAGTGGAGAGGAAGACAAAGTCTCCCCAAAGAGACGGGTGCCTCTTTTAAAGTTATAAGCTTAGCTGTTGCTGAAGCCAAGCTGGCTGCATTCTGGAATATTCTATTTCCTTTGTTAGTCATTGAATCTGAGTTGACCCATTCAAAGTGGACTGTCGAGCCAGAGATTCAGGACGCCTCTATGGGTCAAGCATTTACTTTGACCAAGAACCCGTTAGCGACCTAACAGCTGCTTTGAAAAAAGGGGTTTATGTGTGGTTATTGTTACGGGTTCGCAAGTTATTACCAAAGGGAAAACTAGGTAAAGGGTACGTTTGATCTCTCTGTACTCTTTCTTATAACTGTGATGAATATAAAATTATCTCAAAATTTAAAGTTTTTAAAAAGTTGATCTGCTACCAGAGACCGGGAAGGGTGGGGTGGTGGGGGCAGGGTGTGGGCAGGCAGTGAGATAAAGAGGTTAATTAATGGGTACAAACATACGTTTAGAAGGAATAAGTTCTAGTGTTTTAATAGCAGAGTAGGGTGACGACAGTTACCAGTAATTTATTGTATATTTCAAAACAGCTCCCAGATTTCCAGTGTTCCCAGTACAAAGACGTGATGAATGTTTGCGTGATGGATATCCTAATTGCTCTGATTTGATCATTATACATTGTATGTATGTATCAAAATATCACATACCCCCCATAAACACTTGCAGTTATTATCAATTAATAAATATTATTTTTTAAAATTAACATTTTTTTTAAAAAGTTTAATTTCTTCCTAAACCCTAAAGGGCATTTCCAGATGGAGGTTGCCTTCCTTTGGCAGAGACTCTAATTAATGAAACTATTAGTCGCCAAGACGTGTCACTCAAAGGCATCGTAGGATTGTGGGGCCCTGCAGGTACTGGCAGTTTTCCGTATCTGGCTCTTCCCAGTCCAGATAATCATCTGGCATTTATGAGCATGTGTAGTCCAGGCACGGGAAACATCAATCCAGTTTCGTTCTGTGGTGTACAACAGCAGTACAGCAAATCGTCCCAAAGGATCCCATCCACAAGGTCACAAGCCCTGCCCAAACCTTGTCAGATGAATCTGGTAGCTCCTGTCACTCACAGGACGAGGTAAGATGATGACCAAGGTTCTTGTGTCCAACAGAGCCATGCAAGTTTCAGTCCCCCAAAGTTCTCTAGTGTACTCAGATGGGTGCATATGGCCTTTTGCCCTCCTTGGGGACAGGGAGACCTTGGCCCCACTCCCGTCTTTTTCCTTGAAGTGGCTGAGGCCAGGGTAGAGGGTAACAGAGGCATGAGGGGTTGCAGAGGGAGAGAGCAGCCTTGTGCCCATAAACATGGCACATTTCCTTCAGTTATTAAGTGTTGCGGTGGCTGTAACTGTATAAACCAACAAACTTCCAATGCTTTTGGCGCACCCAAAACTGTCTCTCCTTATTGCTGACACCATCTATTTCATCTTTGGAGACTCCCTGATTCCCCCCTACAGCCATTTCGCCGTTTTGCTGAGGTCTGGGGCTTGCCGCCCCATCGTCATGAAAACATTCCTTCTTCCTTTTGTCCAAAGGAGAGTAAAAAACAACCAACGTATCATGCAGATGGCTTGTTTCAGTTTTACCTCTTGTCACTCAGCCTGTATCTTGTCACTCAGCCTGAGTCTTTGCCATGGGATCTGCATAAATGACCCAGATAGTTCAGTCAGCAGGTAGGACAATCAGAAATCTTTATTCCTCCTTCCTTTCTCGTCCACTGCTCGGGTACTAGCAATTACAACTATATCTCAGGATGTCTTTTTATATCCCCTAGCCTGGCCCAGGAGCCCCTCATCTCTTCTCTTCTAGAAAGCCATGTCTCTGTGTGCATCTTATCCACACTGCCAAAACCTGTCCAAGATCTGAGATTTTAACTTACTTGCAAGCCAGCAAGTGAGCCTGCCACAGTTTCAGAAAAGTAGTAGAAGACATGAGACTCCTGGGTCAGAGACAAATAATTTTTCACTTCATCGCACCGTGGACAGTATGAACTTTATATTGCCAAGTCCCTCATGGGCAATGTGAAGGGGTGCACAGGCTCACTATGCATATAGTGAGTGGGGTTCCCTAAGCACAAACACAGATGAGGAGACCTGAACTTAGGGAACCCAGCTCTTGTATTATACACAGTACCTAAACCTGAACTTTTCCCCCAGAGAAAGAGAGACATTCTTTGTATTATACTGGCAGTAACCAAACTCGTTCTTTCCTCTGGAGAAAGACTTCCTTTCTATCTTCCAAAGATGTTCACTATACAGAGATTCTTGAAAAACTAGTCTGGAACAAAAGGAGTCTATTGTAAGACGTTTATAGAAAATAAAGCTTAAAAATCCAGAAGAAATCATGTTGTATTTGGATATTTAGAAAATATACTGTTAGGAATCATTTTATTAAAAAGTTTAATAGTAAGATGAACAAGTGAATTATTCACCATAACACCTCAGGACAATTTAAACTTGTAAAGTCTTTCTTTCTCCTTCCTTCCTTTCCTCCCTTTTTTCCCTTCCCTCCCTTCCCTCTCCTCCCTTCCTTCCAATATTTTAAATAAAATATTAAATTTATTGACATAGAAATATTCTTTTTATTCAAGAAAATATTGTTGCTAAGTCCATGACAGTTGGCTTAAAGCATCTATTGAAGATGCTGTAGAAATGTATTCATATTAAAATGCATTTCCCCTCCTAACTTTTAAGCTTTATGGCAGGCAGTTAGAAGCTGATCACTGTACTTAAAAGAGAGTTTCAGATATCTTATTTTATTTACTCAGAGTCAAGAGAGGTTTCTACTTCCTTCTTGGATATTATTTTTAAGGCTGCAACCATTAACATAGTGTAATGATATAGAACCAAGTAGAGATACAAGCTAATTATACAAAGTTTTACAAATGATGAAAATAGAATTTCAAAATGACGAGATAAAAATTGAAAATTCAACAATTTTTTTAATATACATGGTTAATTTAGGAGAAAATCCAATTTGAATCATAATGAATTCTATGATGAGTCCTATCTGAAAATAAATGGATTAACATTTTAAGATAAAATAAATATTAGCTTCTCCTTTGCTCTTTGAACCACCTGTAGAATATGCCGGATATGCCATGAAATTGCTCTCTAGAACACTTCACTGACAGCACATTTTCTTGCCCTGTTACAAATTATCCTATGGACCCCAGTGCTCAGTTGAGGGTTCCTGCTCTTTAGCTGTGGTAGCCAAGGTTGCCAGTGCCGAGACAATTTCCTCAGGTCCGTGTGGGGCTATGAATCAAACTGGAACGTGCAATTGCAGTTCGCTTCCTCTACCTGCGTACTCATGTTTCCTCCAGCACATGGTAAAATTTACGACGTGCTATCGATTCAAAGTAGAAGTTTGATTTTACACTATTGGAGACTGCAAAGTTTCCATCTGGGCTATTCTTACATCAAAAGTGATTTACCCATTGAGTCCCTCATGCTGCCAGTATTTGCCAGGCCTCCCGCCTCTTCTCGCTGCATGCCAGTTTTTTTTTCTCCTTCTTTATTTTCCATCTTGATTGTCTACCATACCTATGTATTCAACCCTGCTGGTCTCTTGACCGTATCCCCACCATCTAACTCACTGTCTCTGCTCACCTAACTTCAGCCACATTCCTTAAGTACCCTTTCTAATCAGTGTCCCTAAGTCCAGCTTCTTCTCTCTAATTAATCCTCCATATCATCAGTAAAATTTTCATTTATTGTAGATCTGATCATTTTATTTTTCATGTTCAAACATTCTGATGGTTCCTCAGAGGACACAGAGTAAAGCTGAACCCCCTTCTCGCGACATTCAAAGCTTTACCCTTCCTTTGCCTCTCTGGATCTTCTTAGTGCCTGGTGGGAAGTTAACAATTAACAAACCTTTTATGATAGGTTGTCGGGTCAGGAGCTGGGGGAAGAGGATTTTTCTGTTTTTAAACTAATAGAAATGCTAAGGATTCATATAAAATCATGATTATTTTAGAATGTGTCAGTTCCAGATAAAGATCTAGTTTTAACTGCTGAAAATTTAAAAATTTTCTGATTGGTTTCATTTGAAACAAATTCCAGTTGCAAACAATAGTCTATCGAATGCTTACTCAACACCATACACAAACGCAGACACAGTCAACAGACACAATATAAACCATCCTTGGGAGTGTTCACAGTGGGTCAGGTAAACCAGAACAGCTGTGTAAAAAGACGTATGTGCCAGTACACATGTGGGCACTCCTATACCCAAGCTTATGAGTTCTGTCTTTTCATTTTGTTTGTTGATTTGCTTTTTTCCCCTTTATTCCTTTTTGTCATTTTTCTTGCTGCTTTGGTGCAAGGGGCTGACTGCAACCATATACAAGGCCTTGAAGGGAAAAGATATCATCAACTTGCTCTGGAATGACTTGATTGAATACAGGTAGCAAGTGAGAAGTCAAGGATAAGTGAAAATAACTTGGGCTTGAGTAATTTGGATGCCTTGTCAGCTGGCAGTAAATGTATTTTTCATAGCCTACACCCAACCTCTTTCAGTCGGATTTTCTATAAGATCTTTAAAAAAACCTCTGAGCTGAAGTAACGTATTTTCTGATTAAAAATAAATGATAGTAAGTAAATGGACAGGGAGAAGCCAAGATGGATGGATTGATGGGAATGGGATTTATGAATTCTCACTCGCTCACGGCCAGCGAGCTCTTCAGCTTGTGTCAACTGCTTTACAAATGCTTGTTTATTACTTATTCTTCACAGTGTTTCTAGGAGGCTGGGAGATAGCCTTGTTTCCATTTGAAGATGAAAAATAACTGAAAAGTTGGCAAATGTTTCTTGCCAGGCTAATGCAGAATTTGATCAATTTTCGGAGACTTTTGGGGGGGTACGTGGGTCCCATCTATAAATTCCAGATTGGCTATTCGAATAGCTTAGTGGCAATGAGACACCTTTTCCTGGCTTTGTCTGGTTGCAGCCTCAGAAACAGTCTCAACCTAGCTCTGCAGGTAGGCTTTATCAATAAAATAGAGTTGGAATTGGCCACGAAGCACGTTTTCTGTGTTAGATCTAATTATCAATACATGCACTGGGCAGAAAAATGTTAGTGTCCGCTCTGTGCCTGGCACAGTGGAGAGTGAGGCAGATGTGGCTTCAGCCCTCATGGAGCTAACTCTTTAGTATGGAGAATGGATGGTGAGTACATAATCATGCAATTATGTATTTCATCATCATTGTGAAAAGGGCTACAAAGGAGCAATACAAGGTACCAGAGAGTCTTAGTCTTCTCATCTTTAAAATGGGTGTGATACCTGCCCCTACCTCAAAGGTGGTTGTGAGGAGCAAATGAGGCAATGTGTGCACTGTCTTCAGTGAAATGCTCATGCACACCAAGCACACTGCAATGTGTTATATATTATTGTCAAAGACATATAACTATGTATATGATCTCTTTTTGCTCCCTGAAACCAACCCATTGATAGTGAGAATGTCAACATGTATTGCAATAAGCATGCTAAATATTATGTCGAATATTTTTGCATATTATTTGTCTGTTTCCCGTAACCCTTCTGACTAGCCCACAGGTTCTCTGAGGGCAGGGCTCTGTTTTCCATTTGTAATCTTGAGTGCATAACAGAGACGCATGCTGTAAGAGGTTGGAAGACATTTTTGAGTGAAAGTGACCTGATATTCCCTTGGTATTAGGTGAAACATTTCACCTCCAGGGATATCACGATACATGTGGCTGTAGTGTGCCTTTAAAAATGCATTATAATTTTACTTTGAAAGAATTATCTGATGTTACGGATATTATTGGAAGCAAATCTACCTGACAGATTTGAGAGAGATTAACATAGTAGTGGTTGGAATCTGGTAGAACAAATGTCTTATGATCTGAATTGGTTTTCCTCAACATAGTGAGCTCTGCACAAAGGAAAAGGGGGAGGGGGTGATAGAATAAAAGTGCCAGTAAGCTTTCAGAATATCATCTATGAAAACTTCCCCAACCTTCCTAAAGAAGTCAACATTCAAATTCAGGAAATGCAGAGAACCCCAGTGAGATACTGCACAAGAAGACCATTCCTAAGACACCCAATCATCACATTCACCAAGGTCAAAAATGAAAGAAAAATATTACAGGAAGCTAGAGAAAAGGCAAAGGTCACCTACACAGGGAACCCCATCAGGCTAGCAGCAGACTTTTCAGCAGAAGGCCTACAAACCAGAAGAGAATGGGGGCCTGCATTCAACATTCTTAAAGAAAATAATTTCCAACCAAGAATTTCACATTCAGTCAAACCAAGCTTCATAAGTGAGGGAGAAGTAAAATCCTTTTCAGACAAACCAATGCTGAGAAAATTTATTACCGCCAGACCTGCCTTACAAGAGGTCCTGAAAGGAGCACTAAATATAATAGGGAAAGACCATTACCAGCCGCTACAAAAACATACTGAAGTACCCAGACCAGTGACACTATAAAGCAGCTACAAACAAGTCTGCATAATAACCAGCTAACAAGAGGATGGCAGGATCAGATTCACACATATCAATATTAACCTTGAACATTAATGGGCTAAATGCCCCAATTAAAAGGCCCAGATTGGCAAGCTAAACAAAGAAGCAAGACTCAATGGTATGCTGTCTTTGACAGACCCCTCTCACATAGGCTCAATGACACAAATAGGCTCACAATAAAAGGATGGAGAAAAATATACCAAACAAATGGAAAATAGAAAAAAAAAAAGGTTACTATTCTAATTTTAAACAAAACAGACTTTAAACCAACAAAGATCAAAAACAAAGAAGGGCGTTACATAATGGTAAAAGATTCAATTCAACAAGAAGACCCAACTATCCTAAATATATATGCACCCAATGCAGGAGCACCAACATTCATAAAGCAAGTTCTTAGAGACCTTCAAAGAGACTTAGAGTCCCACACAGTAATAGTGGAAGACTTTAACACTCCACTGACAGTATTAGATCATTGAGGCAGAAAATTAACAAAGATATTCAGGACCTGAATTCAGCACTGGATCAAATGAACCCGATAGACATCTACAGAACTTTTCCACCCCCAAACAACAGGCTATACATTCTTCTCATTGCCACATGGCACATATTCGAAAATTGACCACAAAATCAGACATAGAACAATCCTCAGCAAATAAAAAAGAACAGAAATCATAGCAGCCACTCTCTTGGACCACAGTACAATACAATTAGAAAGCAAGACTAGGAATATCACTCAAAACCAAACAATTACATAGAAATTAACCTCCCAAATGACCTTTGGGTAAATAATATAATTAAAGTAGAATCAAGAAGTTCTTTGAAACTAATGAGAACAAAGATACAACATACCAGAATCTCTGGGACACAGCTAAGGCAGTGTTAAGAGGGAAATTTATAGCACTGCACACCCACATCAGAAAGTTAGAAAGATCTCAATTTAACAACCTTACATCACCTGTAGAGGAATTAGAGAAACAAGAGCAAACCAACCCCAAAGCTAGCAGAAGACAAGAAATAAGCAAAATCAGAAGTGAACAGAAGGAAGTGGAGTCACATAAAATCCTGTGAAAGATCACTGAATTCAGGAATTGGCTTTTTGAAAAATTAATAAAACAGACCGGTAGCTAGACTAATAAAGAAAAAAGAATCCAACTAAACACAATCAGAAATGACAAAGGGGCTATTACCACCTGCCACACAGAAATTCAAAAAACTCTCAGATACTGCTATGAACACCTCTATATACACAAACTAGAAAACCTAGAAGAAATGAATGAATTCCTGGACACATACACCCTCCCAAGACTAAACCAGGAAGAAATTGGATCACTAAATGGATCAATAACGAGATCCAAAATTAAATCTGTAATAAAAAGCTTATCAACCAAAAAAAGCCGAGGATCAGATAGAGTCGTAGTTGAATTGTACCAGATACATAAGGAAGAACTGATACTAATTCTACTGAAACTATTCCAAAAAACTGAGGAGGAGGGATTCCTCTGTCACTCATTCTGTGAGGCCAGGATTATCCTGATACCAAAACCTGGCAGAAGCATATAAAAGCAGAAAACTTCAGGCCAATATCCTTGATGAACATAGATGTCAAAATCCTCAACCAAATATTTGCAAACTGAATCTGGCATCACATCAAAAAGCTATTTCACCATGATTAAGTAGGCTTCATCCCTGGGATGCAAGGTTGGTTTAACATATGCAAATCAAATAAATGTGATCCATCACATAAATGGAAGTAAAACAAAACCCACGTAATTATCTCAATACACGCAGGAAAAGCTTTTGATAAAATTAAACATCTCTTCACGTTAAAAACCATCAACAAACCACGCATCGAAGGAACATATTTCAAAATAATAAAGGCCACCACCACCAGCCAACATCATACTGAACAGTCAAAATTTGGAAGCATTCCTCTCGAAAACCAGAACATTACAAGGATGTCTTCTCTTTCCACTCTTATTCAACATAGTACTGGAAGTCCTGGCCACAGCAATTAGGCAAGAGAAAGAAAAGCCAAACAAATAGAAAGAGAGGAAGTCATATTATCCCTGTCTGCAGACAACATGATTCCACACCTAGAACACCTCAGAGTCTCTGACCAAAAACTCCTCAATCTCATAAACAACTTCAGCAAAATTTCAGGATACAAAATCTATGTATGAAAATCAGTGACATTCCTATACACCAATAACATCCAAGCTGAGAGTCAAGTCAGGAATGCAATCTTAATTATAATTGCCGCAAAAAGAATAAAATACCTAACTGTCCATCAATAGTAGACTGGATAAAGAAAATGTGGTACATATATACCATGGAATACTATGCAGTCATAAAAACGAATGAGATCATACCCTTGATAGTAACCTGAATGGAGCTGGAGACCATTATACTATGCAAACTAACACAGGAAGAGAAAACCAAATACTCTATGTTCTCACTTATAAATGAGTACTAAAGAACGAGAACACATGGACACAAAGAAGGTAATAATATACACTGGGGTCTACTGGAGGATAGAGGGTGGGAGAAGACAGAGGATAAAAAAAAAAAAAAAACCTATCGGGTACTATGCTTATTACCTGGGTGACTAATCTGTACACCGACCCCTCGTGACACTCAGTGTACCTAATAACAGTCCTGCACATGGTCCCCTATTTCCAAAATAAAAGTTAAAAAATTTCGATCAGCCAATGAATATTTCTCAGTGTGACACAGCTTTGGGAGGATAATGGATATTTCCAGCCCTTGTGGTGGGGATGACTGTTTGCCTAACTAGAAACTTACCTTTCTTAGCCTTCGTATGACATTGTTCTAAGTCAATGAGATGTAAAAGGAAGTCATATGGTAAAACTTCTGGGAGAACTTTTTCAGTGAGGAACAAACTCGGTTGATGTGTGATAGCTGGAGCTACAGCCACCTTTGGGGTATATAAATCAAAGCCCCAGAGACTCACAGAGGCTTCATCCCTGCATCCTGGAGCTGCTGAACCAAGACCAGCAATTCTGCACTTCTTGTTGCAGAAAAATAAACCCTTATTTGGTTGATTCATGATTATTATTATTTGAGACTGAATCTCATTCTGCCACCAGGCTGAAGTGCAGTGGTGTGATCTTGGCTCACTGAAACCTCCACCTCCCAGGTTCGAACGATTCTCCTGCCTCAGCCTCCCGAGTAGCTGGGACTACAGGCATGCGCTACCACGCCCGGCTAATTTTTGTATTTTAGTGGGGATGGCATTTCATCATGTCGGCCAGGATGGTCTCGATCTCTTGACCTTGTGATCCACCTGCCTTGGCCTCCCAAAGTGCTGGGATTACAGATGTGAGCCACTGCACCCAGCCAATTCATTATTATATTTGTTTTGTGTTATGTGTATCTGAGCACAAATTCAAATGACATGCCTATAAAAATTATGTGAATTCCAACCTTCTGTGTATCTTCTGCCAATTAGAAAATCAAGAATTTTGTATCCATGTACTCCTTCTACATTCTGGAATTTTATTGATCAAAACAAAACTTATCAAGTGAGGTATTATTAGTAAATTCCATGGGAGTGTAATAAGCCTAGTTTAAAAGCAACACACTATTCTTTTAAATAATTTCAATGTTTTCAGTAGTGCTATCCTATAGAAACAAAAAGAAAGTCATACCTGTAATTTTAAATTTACTAGCAACTACATTCTAAAAGTAAAAATAAACGGGTACAATTAATTTTGATATTTTATTTAACGCATATTTTAAAATTGTTTAAAATATCAACATGAAACATATTAATAAGACAGTTTCTGTTATTTTGTCCTTCAAGTCTTCAACGCTGATGGGTTTTTATACTTTCAGCTTACCTCAGTTTAGCCCAGCCACATTTCAAGTGCTTAGTAGCCCGTGAGGCTAACCGCTGCTCTGTTGGACAGTGAGGTAACAACTTAGGATGGAGCAATTTAAAAAGAAATCGGTGATTGGGAAGATAATAACGAATACAAGGTTTTGATGACCTTGTTCAATGTACAAGCTCGCTCCTATTTCTTATGCTTGATTTCAGGTATACTATTAAGAATCAAAACATTTTCCTCAATAACTCTATAAATGTACTCTACATTGAAACAGGATTTTCCTCTTATTTTTCCCTTTCTTCTGGTGCTGATGAAACATGATTTTGAAATAATTTATCTCCCTAAAGACTCCGTAGAATCAACGAAGTTTTCCCGGACATTATTCTTGTTTTCTTCTGATTCTACCACTGCCACCACCAATACTATCACCATTAACTAGAACTAAATTTGTGATTCTTCCAAACCTGGTCCTACCCCAGTCTTCCTCATCATATTAAATGGTCCTGCTTCATCTACCACACCGATGAGTCCAGGGAGCTTGATCTCATCTTCCTCGACCCTCACATCCATCCTGCCACAGGCCTTGGCATTCTGCTTGCATGGCACTCTTCTTTTTCTCCATTGCTGCCAAGCCCTGGCACCCTGCCCTGGATGACTGCAGTGCTCCTTACTGGACCTTGGCCTGGCCACTTCTTTCTTCACATGGCAGCAAGAGTCATCTTTTAAAAACACTCATCGGATTGTAAGAATCCTACTCTTGAAATCCTCCAATGGAGGATTAATACACGTGATTAAGTGTGAGCTCCTAGCAAGGGAAGGATGACTGAGCCCCAGTCCCACTCTCTGGCTGTTCCTCACTCCTCTCTCTCCACCTTCTCCCTGGGCTGTGGCTGCTCTGGCCTCCTTTCTGTCTCTTGAACTCACTAAGGCTTGGTCCAGCTGGTAGGCTTCTTAGGAAGTTCCTAAAAGCTTCCTTCCCATGTGTCTGCCCAAGGTTCACCCCTCATGATTCAGATGATTCATGCAGCCAAGTACATTATCTAAACTCTCAACTTCATTCTCTCCATCACTTTCTATCCCATTACCTTATTTCCTTTCTGTTCCAAGCCTTATCGCTATCTAGAATTTTCTCCCTTCTGAATGTGTACATTTGTTAATTCTCCATTCCTCTTTCCCTGAGATGGTGATGTCTGGGAGGCTTTGGTGCATGGGTCTGCAGTTGAGAGGGATCTGGGCTGACGTTTGGTATTCAGTGTTAGCCCATGTATAGTAGTTGAGGTCTCATAAGGAGAGTGTGTGTCATAAGGAGAAGGAAGGACTGAAAATATCATCCTGGGAAACAGATAGTCATGGTGAGATGAGGAAGAAGAGCAAGGGAAGAGGAAAAGGAAGATCAATTGTTGAGGTGAGGAATGGCAGAGAAGAAAGTGCTGCCCTGAAATAGGAGAGAGAGCATACCTGGAAGGGTGGCGGGGCCAGTGCCGCCTCTGAGAAGGACATCTCTTAACCCACGCCCGTCTGGGTTTTTGTGAAGGTCTTAATAACCTTCCATCCAGTTTTCTTTTTATTCTGTCCTTCCTGTGCTAACATTTTTCATTCAACTCTATTGAGCATGTATGCTTACAACCTTCCTGGCTTCTAAAGGATTGGGCTAGTTTTTCTGCTGTTTTCCAGTCCCCTGTACTGGCACTCTTCCTCTGCTGTATCTTGCATGCTGGTGTTCCTTCGGATCCCATCCCCAGCCTTCTTCTCTCTGACTTTGATATGTTATGTCTGCGTGTTCTGAGCTACTGACCCGTTTCTTGCTTCCCCTAGAAACATACCGCTGTCCTCCTCTTTACCTCCTTTTTCTCACCCGTGGATGAAGTACATGCCCTCTTATCCAAAGATCTCCCTCCATTTACACCCTAGACCTCATTCCCTTCCCATAGTCTAGCCACAGTGACCACACTGCACCAGCCACTCACCAGCTCTGTTCTACCTTCAGTCTCTCCCCTTCTGTTGACCCTCACATCAGTGTCTAGACATGACCAACTCTCTTCTTTCTAAAACAAAATCAAGGCCAAGCACCATGGCTCACACTAGTAATCTCAGCACTTTGGGATGCTGAGGTGGGAGGATTGCTTGAGTCCAGGAGTTCAAGACCAGCCTGGGCCATGTTGTGAGACCTCATTTCTATAAATAATAAAACAATTAGCTGGGCATGGTGGCATGCACCTGTGGTCCCAGCTACTCAGGAGGCTGAGGTGGGAAGATTGCTGGATCCCAGGAGATTGAGGCTGCAGTGAGCTGTGATTGTGCCACTGCACTCCAACCTGGGTGACAGAGCAAGATCCTGCCTCAAAAAAAAAAAAAAAAAAAAAAAAATTCAAATTTTGATTTCAACTTACAGTTCCTCTTTTCCTCCTACTGCTCTATGCATCTTATTTCTACTTAACTTTTTAAAAGATGATCTGCCCTCTCCATCTATTTTTCCTCATCTCTGGCTAAGTGCTTTGCTAACTGTATAATCTGCGTTCTTCCTCCATCACTTCGTGGACTTTGCTTGCAACAAGTTCTGCAAGGCCTATTACTTTTCTCTCCAGCCCTGTCTTATTTGATTTCTTTTTGAAAAGTAATGGGGTTCACTGTGAATTTTCTCTCCAACCCTGTCTTATTTGATTTCCCTTTGAAAAGTAATGGGGTTCACTGTGCATTTTCTCTTTCTTGACTCTGTCTCCTCCCTTGGCTTCTGGGAAATGTCTCTTGATTTTCCTTTTATTTCTCTGGCTACTTCTTTTTCACCTGCTGTTATTCCTCCCCTTCACTCTTATAATTGGAGAGTCTCGAGAATTCTGTCCTTCTCTTCTTTACTTCTTACACTCCCTAATTAAACATGCTGCTTCTGTGCTGCTGACAACTGCCTTGAGTTGAGGGCTTGCATACATACAGGTGGTATATTTGGAAAATGTTTCCAGGGAGCAGAAGTGAGAGACAAATGAAATTAAAATACATAATTAGATAAAGCTAATATCAAGATGCATTATCCTGTTGGTCACCATGGCAAGAGCTAAAGTTCCATCCCATTGAGACTTTTTGTAGCGCACAGGCTACTTACTTCTCATAGTTGTACATCATTGGATCAGGAGAGCAAATGATGTATCTATTACCATTTAACCACTGCTTGAAGGTTGTCTCTGGGGGTGTTACCTTCCTCCAACTCTAAAGCTGCAAAATGCAGATCTGAGTGGCTCCCTAAGGCACTCACACCTTGACAGTCAGAGAAATTCAAGCACAAGAAGTAAAAGGCCCACAGCACAGGCAGGAGGTGAGGCCAGCGCAGTGAGGCGGAGCGGATGTGAAGTGGTGCTGACGAGTATGTGACGTGGCCCTCCCCTGTGCCACGCAGATCTGCTTGCGTCCTCCAGTAAGCCCAATCTGCTGCTGAATCTTCACATTAGTGGCCAGCCATATGTTCTTTCAAAGACAGAATGGTGGAGGATTAGTGGAACTGATGACAGTTCCCACTGCTGCAAGTAGTCTTAAAGCTGTAGTTGGTATTCATCACCTCCCTCCTTCCTCGCTCATTCTAGATTTTCATTGCTTTTGCCCAGCACTTCGGCTTTTCTGGGTAGCTTGCTTGGTGGAGTGACCAAAACTTTCACCCCTGAAGGGTGAGCCTGTAGTTGCCTTGCCGTTTTTAGGCTGTGGTTCAATCAACAGGCAATAAAAAGAGATGCCCAAGTGAATCCCCTGAATTCCAGGCATACTCTTCCTTGCCCCACTGTTTAACAGCAAGTGTAACTCTTCACGGTAGTCAGGGTTGAACACTTACCCGCATAGTGCCTGCTTTCTCTGCCTGCTTGTCAGCCAGTATGAGGAGCCCAAAGCAACCAGGGGATGGCTGTAGCTTCAAATAAGGTGGAACCATACTGTGCCCTCTGTTTGAGGCATTCTCCACTGTGCCCCTGGGAACCAGGACTTCTAATCTGGCAGACCCTGGGGTTGTAATGACAGGAAGCACAAATTTCATAAATGAAAATGATGATTAGAAAAGTTCATTTTACTTCTATCCCTTGGTCCCCAGATCTGCACATTCTAGCTACTGGGGCCCCCACACAGTGTAACTGTTGGTTCCTTGCTAATACTGTATCTTGGAGGAGAGCACGCCAACTCTGCAGGAAGTGGTCCCCAGAGTGGCAAATTAGCTGAGCCTTTAATAGTCCATTTCATCATTCTCGTAGGCTGTCTGCTTTGAGGTGATGCGTTAAGACAGCTGGATTTCATGGTTATGAGCTTGCCGCCTCATTGTCTCAGCCAAAACAGGGTCTGTAGGTCTAAGATAAACCCAGAGCTACAGAAATAGAACTGGGTAAACCCTTCAATTGGTGCTGGCTGAAGCCATGTGGGCAGAGAAGGCAAAGGCGTCTTCAGAATAGGATGCATAACTGTCCCTTCAAGATGGAAGGGATTCAGCATAATGAACTTCTTACCAAGTGGCTGGTCTCTTTCAGGTCTGATGTTCTGTCAAGATTTCTGTGGCTGGGGCCAGGTGTTCATCAGGGACACTCTCTAGATAGCTCTGGTGAGATAAAGCCCATGACCCTGGGCCCATGACTAACCCTCTTTTTACCATCACAGCCCCTCCATTTCACACCCCTATGGCACGAGCTTTGCAAAACTGACGAGAGACTCTGGCTGACCCTCATGAATGAGTGATCCTGTCCACTTAGTTGTCAAGTGTTTCCTCTATGGCCATGTTTTCTCATGAATTATTCAGTTCACAAACACCCATATGATTTTTTTTTTTTTTTTTGCCCACTAATAAAATTGCTGCACTTGGATATATGCTAGCTAAACTGGGGGAAAATTTATTGACATGGGAGCCCTCTCCCATGACTCAGGATTTAACATCCTAGAAAGAACAACTAGAGTAATCTAAACTGCTGCTCACACTTGACGTGACAATGACCTGTAGTAAGTTACGTGGAGACGGAGGAAATTGCCTGGGCAAAATATTGAGGAAGAGATCAGAAGGCCCAGAAAGGATGGGGTATTAAAATTATTATGTAACATGAAGAGTTCGCCACCTGACAGTGTCCCCTAAGAGGCCCCAGAGGACATTCATTCATTAAGTGAATAAAGATGCACTTGTGAAGGGGCCCCCGGATTCTCTAAGAATCTCAGTGATGGCTCTCCTCGGCCAGGTGGATAAACAGCAGAGGGCACTGTCCTGGCACTGGCTCCTTCCTGCCCGTGGCGACAGTACAGTTCTAGAAGAGCAGGGGCCGGGTGGCAGCACTTTGCCATCAGAGGTGAGGGAGTGAGATTTCGGGGATGGATGTCAGGGCAGAGACCTGATGGAGTCACTGTGGATTGAAGGGAAAGATACGTGGGCAACTAACTGATTAAGGTGTGGCTTGTCCTGATTAATAAAAACAAACAAATGAACAAAACCTAAGATTTTGGCAGCAGAAGACTTTTAACAGTTGTCATGATGGAAAGTCATGGTCTTTGACCCAGTTTCCAGAATGAAGCCGTATCACAAACCCAGAGTTTATTGATTGAAGTTGAGACCAGGTCTCCTTTAGGATTTTGCTATAAGCATTTGCAATAAATATTCCTCCAATTCTTTTCCAGAACAATCTGTATCCATTGATCAGTATAGGGGCTTAGAGAAGTCAGGTGATGAATGGAGTCCTGGCCCACATCTGCTCAGACTGGGTCAGCGGGTCATTATATCCCTGGACTTGAGTGTATAATTAGGAAGGATTATATTTAGCAGCTGGTAGAGCCCTCGCCTTGGCTTCCTGACCTTGGAATAAGAGCCATCATGATAGAAACGGCCAAATAAAATCTTCTGAAACTGTCTCTCAACTCTCAAACCAAGTTAGTAAATCAGAAAAAATACTGTATCCTTGAAGAAACTGAAGAGAGTAGGATTTTTAATGAACACTTAAAGCAGTGTTCTTCAAAGCATGGCCCCTGGGCCAGTAGAATCAGCACCACCTGGGAATTTTCTAAAAAAGTGAATTCACAGGCCCCACTCCTGGCCTACTGTATTAAAAAACTCTGGGGTGGGGCACAGTGATTTGTTTTTTAGTGAGCCCTCCAGGTGATTCTGACGCATTTTAAAGTGTGAGAACCATTGCCTTAAAGGATGGTGGTGGGCTCTTTCAGGCCATGGTTGGTGAAATTGCTCATTCAATTCACCTGTGTAGTTCATTAAAAAGCCAGATGGTTTGATTTTCTGTTCTTGTGTCAGTTTGCTGAGAATGATGGTTTCCAGGTTCATCCATGTCCCTACAAAGGATGCGAACTCGTCGTTTTTGATGGCTGCATAATATTCCATGGTGTGTATGTGCCACATTTTCCCTGTCCAGTCTATCATCGATGGGCATTCACATATTCTCACTCATAGGCGGGTGTTGAACAATGCAAACACATGGACACAGGGAGGGGAGCATCTCACACTGGGGTCTGTAGGGGGGGAAAAAGGGGAGGGACAGTGGGGGGTAGGGAGTTGGGGAGGGATAGCATGGGGAGAAATGCCAGATATAGGTGATGGGGAGGAAGGCAGCAAATCACACTGCCGTGTGTGTACCTATGCAACAATCTTGCATGTTCTTCACATGTACCCCCAAACCTAAAATGCAATAAAAAATATATTAAAAAAAAAAAGCCAGATGGTTCATAGTAGATGGTGGCAGACTACTATACACTTAGCCAGGAGTAGCCCCAGTCACACCTGCTGTGGTCAGTATGCTTTCTTCACTGGAAATGATCATACATAGCCTCGGATCTGCTGACTGTGTCCTCAATTTCCTGTCGGTAAGGAGGATCAACAGCGGTTTGCCTTTACATGAGAAGGACAGAAGGACACATTCACTCTCTTGCCCCAGGGCTTGATTAACACCCCCCTGTCTGTGACATCATAGCCTGAAGAGATCTTGGTCATCTTAACATTTCACAGAACTGTAGAGCTACTCCGCAATGTTGGGCATTATGCTAATTGGACCTGGGAGAGAAGTAATTGATAAGAACCCTGATGCCTCAGTAAATTATGTCTGCCGAAAGGTGGGAGATAAATGTCATGAAGAGTCAAGCGCCTGATATGAAGACTCGTGAGAGTTCAGAATTATGAGGCATTCCAGGATATCTTGTCCATGCTGAGGGACAGGTGTTTACACTTCACTCCCCCTCCCACCAAGAAGAGACACAGAATTGGTGGGTCTCTTTGATTTTGGAGGCAGCATATACCACGCTTGGGAATGTGTTGGTGATCTATTCATCAGGTGACTCTGAAGCCTGCCAGCTTCTAGTAGGACTAAGAAGAAGAAAGGGGTCTGCAGTAGATACAGGGTGCAGGGAACCCTTCTGCCTGAACCACATGGCCCAGTGGTGTTTGAGGGGCGCAGGGCAGACATGGTGGCTAATGTGTAGTCTTTGATAAGCTTCAGCTGAGACTAGTGAGAATCCGTAACCACTGAAGCCAAGAGCTGTTTTGATCCTATCCAGAATCTCTCCTCTCTGCCCTGCATTTTTCTTGCCCGCTACAATGTAATTTATGCAAGTATGCCTTCTTTCTTTAAGCATCTTGTCTTATGCACTGTTCACCATGATAGGCCAATTGCTATAGTAGATGACCTTAGAATTTCAGTGATTTAACGAAATACACATTGATTGATTCTTCATCCAACAGTCTGATGTAGGTGTTTTCTTGCTAGTGCCTCTCCTCCAAGAAGTGACTCAGGAACCCAGGGTCCTTCCTCCATTTTGTGGTTCTGCCCTCCATCAATGCCTCAGCTCCCCTCCATTCCACCCATGGAAAGGGAAAGAGGATGGAGCATTATGCATGGGAAGGACCTCACTTCTGCCCATCTGGGTAGAACCCAGCCACACGGCCCCACCAAAGTGTAAAGGCAGCTAGGAAATGTGGGCTGGCTGAATAATCAGGAGGAAAAGGAATCTTGGTTTGGTGAGGTGCCAGCATCTGCTGCACATCCTTACTCAGAGACCCACTACTATGTAACAAACCCGCAGGATCTGTACATGTACCCCAGAACTTAAAGTATAATACATAAATAAATTTAAAAAAGAAAAACCAAAGACACGCCTTGAGGGAAAAGTTTACTCAGTTGAGATTTACTCAGTTGAGATGAGTGAAGATTTTGCATCCTTCCCACAGATGGCAGATGTTGGTCACGGGCTGAGCTGTCAGAACCCAGGATCCCTTGTGGGTCTCTGGGTTCTCCATTGCGGCTGCATTCTCTGCACCACGTTGCCATAGGGTGATGAGTGAGGGTTCCAAAACTCCTTTATGTAAAAGGAACCATTGTGTGCTTTGAGTGGGAGCTTTGTTTTAGAGAAACAAAGCCAAGACATGATTATTCTGTCTGTGTACCGCTCTTCAGCACCTACACGGGGACAGCAGCTCAGGAGAAGCCATTTAATCATGTCATGCCTCAGAGTTATTAAACTGAGAAAAACAAATGTGAATCTGTGCTCTGGCCAGGTGAGTGATATGAAATAGGGAAAGCAAGCTAGGCATGAGAGATAGGAGGTGGTGCCTGGGTGGGCAATTTGTAAATGATGGCAATTAATTTAAAAAGATGCTGTAAGAGCCAAACAAAATGTATCTGCAAACCACACACCTTCCAGTGGGTGACCCCTGCTTTTCAAAACTACACCCTCTCTTGGTTCCCAGGTCCCCTAAAACTCAGGCCTTCTATGTTAGGCTCATGAGAGAGAAGCATTTTCTAGGACTGAGTAGTAGTTTCTCAGCAAGAGTCTCCTGTGAACACCACTCCAGACAAGATCATCTTCAGCCAGTGAAGATCATCAGCCAAACATCTGGTTCTGGCAGCCCCAGCAGCTGCGTGCACTTTCAGTTCAAGCATCATCCCTATGGGTGTCATTAGCCTCCCAATTGACCTCACGGTCTGCATGTGGAAGAGGGCAGCCAAGCAGTGTGGAGGCATCCACGGGGCTGAACTGAGAGAACCTCCCATCTGTATGTGGACACAGCTCTGTGCAGCTGGCTCTGGGCATGACATGGGCAGACCGGCTTGACTCGGAAGTCTCTATGTGGCATCCACAGACCAGTCAACGGGGTTGCAATCCCCAGCACAGGAGCAGGAGGCTGAGGGCAGGCAAATGACATCTGGGGAGTGGAAGGAATCACAAGGGCTATTGTGGGTGATCTGTAAGCAGACACAACACATGTAGAGTCTCTTACTGACTTGAAATGTTCTGAGAATCTGCTACCTTTCTTACTGTTTTTTTTTTTCCAAAATTGTGGTAAAATACACATAACAGAAAATGTGCCATTATAACCATTTTAAAGTATACAGTTGAGTAGCATTAATGATAGTCCAGTGTGTGCAACCATCCCCACCATTCCCAGAACTTTTTCATCACTCCAAGAAGCAGCTCTGTACCCATCAAACCATTCCCTCTTCTCCCTACCCTCTTGAAATCTACTTTCTGCCACTATGGACTTACCTATTCTGAGTATCTTGCATGAAAGAAATCATTCAATATGTGGCCTCTTCTGATTTGTGAGCCTTTAGAATAGTATGTAGTTCTTGCCTGAGAGTGGACCCAACCCAATGGGAATTGGAGTAAGTCTGATGGAAGCCAGTGTAGGTGCTTTAGGCTGGGTCTCCTGGAAACACACTTTGTGACAAGGATGACAGCAAAAGTGGTTTATTTGGGAGATGATCCCAGAAATAGTGGTAGGAAATTGGGGAAGTGAGACGGGCAGGGAAGGAAGCATGGCCCTGAGCAGTCACCAGCTGTGGGCGGCTCAGGCTCATCCTGCCAAAGAGATGGCAAAGACCACACCTCAGAATTGTCTCTACTGAGGGGTGGGAAAGTTGGGGCACTCATCCACCAACTGCCACCAATAACTGATAATGGCTACTTCTGGGGTTCTGTCTCCCCTGGATTTAAAGCCAACCCCGGAAGAAGGAAGCCATGAGGTTGGGTTGTCAGGTGCTGGGAAGGGTGGATGAAGCACTGACAGCCTCTGCTACAGGTGGAGAGGCCCCAGGGCCAGGTCCAAGGAGGAAGGTACTTCGCAATTGAGCTGGGTCAGAGGCTCGGCCTCATCAAGAAGAGGGTGGAGGAGAAAGCAGCAGATAGCAGTAAGGCTAGGGCAGGGGTGATATGGGAAAGGAGCCAACAAGCGGTGAAGCTGGGGTGGAGGGGGACGCTCAAGAGCAGGACAGGGAAGGTGGGAAGAAGAATTGTGGGAAGTGGTTTGAAGCTCATGAGTGAACAGAGTTTAAATCCTGTAGAGCCCCTCTTGTGTGGGTTCTGCATGGGCTGCTTAGAGGAGGCGACTCTGGCTGGAAGCGCACACCCTCCATGGACAGAAGACAGCCTGAAGTTGGCATGCCACTCACTATCACGTCTCTACTCAGCCCAGTCTGAACACACTCAGCAGCAGGGACCAGCAGGCTTTGCTGTAGAAGTCCAGACGGTAAATATTTCAGGCTTTACAGGCTATTCCGTCTCTGCCACAACTACTCACTGCAGCTGCTGCAGCACAAAAACAGCCACAAAAAATACAAAAACAAATGAGCATAGCTGTGTTCCAATAAAACTTTATTTGCAAAAATAGGCAGCAGGCCCAATTTGGCCCATGGGGTGTCATGTGACGCTCCTCTCTCAAACGGTGCCTTTCCCAGTATTTTATTTTATTTTATTTTTATTTTTTTTAATATATATACTTTTTATTGCATTTTCGGTTTGCGGGTACATGTGAAGAACATGCAAGATTGTTACATAGGTACACACATGGCAGTGTGATTTGCTGCCTTCCTCCCCATCACCTATATCTGGTATTTCTCCCCATGCTATCCCTCCCCAACTCCCCACCCCCCGCTGTCCTTCCCCTTTTCCCCCCCAAATGACTCCCGTGTGAGATGCTCCCCTCCCTGTGTCCATGTGTTCGCATTGTTCAACACCCGCCTATGAGTGAGAATATGCGGTGTTTGATTTTCTGTTCTTGTGTCAGTTTGCTGAGAATGATGGTTTCCAGGTTCATCCATGTCCCTACAAAGGATGCGAACTCATCGTTTTTGACGGCTGCATAATATTCCATGGCTTATATGTGCTACATTGTCCCTGTCCAGTCTATCATCGATGGGCATTTGGGTTGGCTCCAGGTCTTTGCTATTGTAAACTGTGCTGCAATGAACATTCGTGTGCATGTGTCCTTATAGTAGAATGATTTATAATCCTTTGGATATATACCCAGTAATGGGATTGCTGGGTCAAATGGAATTTCTATTTCTAGGTCCTTGAGGAATCGCCACACTGTTTTCCACAATGGTTGAACTAATTTACACTCCCACCAACA
>PVKV010027468.1:0-26401 GCA_004027835.1 Alouatta palliata | reverse complement strand
AATCCCATTACTGGGTATATATCCAAAGGATTATAAATCATTCTGCTATAAGGACACATGCACACGAATGTTCATTGCAGCACAGTTTACAATAGCAAAGACCTGGAACCAACCCAAATGCCCATCGATGATAGACTGGACAGCGAAAATGTGGCACATATACACCATGGAATATTATGCAGCCATCAAAAACGATGAGACTATTACATTTTTAAGAGAGAGTGTGTATTTGGAACTGGCTCCATGCAATTTACTGTTGGAGTTTATGAGAAAGAAAATTACTCTGTGATATTTCTTTGGGAATGGGAGTTTCACTTTTATATACTCAATATAATCACTAATATTTCTTCAAGGTAACATATCATATATGCAGGAGCCTGAAAATTCACAATCCACCTAGCGCTTTCACATTGCTTTCAAAGCAGTTTTTACTTTGGTTTTAAATAATACAGTTCCTAATGTTTATAGCCACCTTTTCCAAATGCATTCAGAAACTGAGTTTAGGAACACCTGATTATGCCGTTGGAAGTTTTATCTCGGCCAAACATTAGTATGCAAATTTGAAAGGATACCCCCCTCAGCAGAGAGTTTAATTTTGAAGCTGTGAAGTAATATTCTGTTTTATTCCTATTGTGTTCCCAAATCACTTTGTCTACAGAAATGTGTAAATCTTACTTCCAGTAAATTCAGAGAATAGACATTTGAGTCTTTTTAAGTCCTTGGGGAATAATAGTGAATGCATTAACTGCTGCTACAACAAGTAATTATATCCACACAATTCCATTTCTTTTGGTCTGGCATCAAAAGCTGCTGAGAGGCTAATGTTAATAGATGAAAACTGCTTTCTTAAGTGGTAGATCTATTATTTACACAGTGATGGTTAGTCAGTGTCAGAGTTCTTGCAAACAAACATAAATGCTTTAACTGAAAGAGAATGTTATGCCTGTTTAATAACTTGATATTAATGACATTGAATCCTCTTGAGTTTTCGTTATTAAAGCCAGATAATGACAGATTTGGAAAGATATCAATAATAGAGCAAAATCCTCAGTAAGGAGAAGGACGATCTGACTTTTCCATCAACACATTAAAACTGTATTATGTGAATCTACAAAGCAAATCGTCCACCTCTTAGCTTCTTCGTGTTGTGACTTAATACCAGTAAGGCAGAGACCAGGATGACTTTCAGAATCTTATGCAATTTTAGTGGGCTCATGTTCTATAGATGTTGCTATCATAGGAATAGTTTATATTTAATTTAACCTTAAAGCAACATGTGTATTTTGTTGTAATTATTGTTGCTGTTTTGGATTTTGCATTTGCCGTTCCCTCCGCCTGGAACACAAGTCTCTCAGGCCTTGGCATGGATGGCTCCTTCTAATCATTCACATCTTTGCTTGAATGATACTTTTTTAGGGAAGCACATCCTCCCAGCATATGATGTACATTCTGCTAACTTGCTTTATTTTATTTTTATTTTTTTGTTTTTGAGATGGAGTCTCGCTCTGTTACTCAGGCTCGGGTGCAGTGGTGCCGTCTTGGCTCACCGCAATCTCCACCTCCCGGGTTCAGGCGATTCTCCTGCCTCAGCCTCCCAGGTAGCTGGGATTACAGGCGTGCGCCCCCAGGCACAGCTAATTTTGTGTTTTCAGTCAAGACGGGGTTTCTCCATGTTGGTCAGGCTGGTCTCAAACTTCCGACTTCAGGTGATCCACCCATGTCAGCCTCCCAAAGTATTGGGATTACAGGCGTGAGCCACTGCACCCAGCCTATTTTATACTTTATATGTGTCTGTATTTAAAATTATCAGTGATGTTTTTATCACTGATTGTTGCTTGTTTTCTCTCATTATTTCCCCTATTATCAGTTTTATTCACTGTTATATCCTACAACTCATTCAGTGGTGCTCAACAGGGGTGTTGCATGAAAGGAAAAATAAACCAAATATGTCAATATGTGTTCAAAGCCAGTAATCTTTGGGGCACAGTTGTTAAACACTTAGCTTACAGGAAAGGACACAGGAGGAATATATTCAAAAGCTTTCTGTTTCACATTCAGTCTTTAAAGTGGCTCATAACTGTTGTCCCAAATATAACATTTTAGAATGAATTATCTATCTTATGTAAGTTTCCATTGATTCAGAAATGGCCAAATTACCAAGTGACTTTGCAACTATTGACCAAACAGTTTGGTTAGGGTGTTGTAAAAGAACCCGTGAAGGCTCAGCACGTAAATGAGAGCCTTTTTTAACTTGTACATAAATTATGGCTTGAGCTAGGGGAACTCAGGTCCCAAGTATTATATGTGGAAAACAATGACCACAGAAGTTACAGGATTGTCTGAAACCCTCTGAAGCTAAAAGTTTTAAACAGATAATAAAATATTTAAAAAGAAAATAAAGCCTTTCTAAAAGAACTACTATTGGGGCAGCTCTTTCATCTGGGAGATGAGGATTTTCTCTATTTATGAGCAGTTCACTACTTTTGTGGTTTGGGGTTTTATTTTTTCATAAAAGTCAGTGACTTGAGAAGTTTCAAGGGAATTTTCCCTCTTATCTGACAAATAAGAAGGCCTGAACTAACGTAGAGATGTCAGAATTGCCATCACAGAATTCTTAATTATTCATTAATCTGCATGGGTTCTATATTACTAAACAAGTATGTGCACAAACAAAATTACACCCATAATTTTAGCCCCTCACTGGGATAATCTGGGAACTCATTAAGGAAGCACAACCAAATTGAATTATTTCTTCCTCAAAGACAATGCAGTAGTTTTAGAGATGACGCAGTAGCTGAAGAGATACTTACTTTCTTAGTGTGTGATTAGTGATAGCGCCAATGTATCCCATAATCACCAACTTATGTCACCAGTTGCAGGTACTTCTGTCATTTGTAACTATACTATTTTTGAGCAACTTCCAAAGAATATCATAATCACAAAATGAATACCATGTTTCAGATTGCTGTCATGAGTAAAACTCGTTCTTTACTAAGCTAAATGCACTCATGAGATATGTACATCCAAAGCCACAATGCTCTTTTCTTGGATCACCTTTTCCTTGCTTGAAACTGCGATTTGATATTTCAACATCATTAATTTGGCAAGAAGCTGATAAAGGATGAAACTGGATAAAGCAGGGGGTTTTTGGCCTATAAAAAGTGAAAGCAGGATTCTCAGTCCTCACCTAGCATTTTCACTAATGCTAGGAATAATTGCCAACAATGCAACACAGTACCTTATTATATTATTGCTATTATTCTTTTAGCTTTGTAAAAAGGTAATCATTCTGGTTGCCGCAATTACAGAGAACATTCTTACTTTACTGCACAGTGTTGAACTGAGCTTTCTGCTCCATTGGGAGCTGATAGGAGTGTGGTATTTACATTTTCTTCTTTAAATAATAGTGCAAAGAAGTTATTAGACCGTGACTCTCACAGTACAGGGCATAGGTGGTTATTTTGGGCTCTACGATTGGAATTCCAAATGTAGGATCCAGGCACTGGACATGGTGCCTACCACATCACTTGTCCATTTGCCCTACATTACTAGAATCAAATCATTTTTGATGAGCATTTTTGCCTTAGTACACATTTTCTACATTTTTGCCATATTGAATTGAAAGCATTTCCATTTTAATTTGCAATTATAAGATGAACTCTTGAAAAATGTACCCAGGGATTATATAATAATAATATAATTCTCTTTTAGTGTAAGAACTGGCATGCGTTTACTTTAATAACAGTAGCAATACCTCAAAAACTTCCATAAAAGGAAAAGAGATTCACTTTAAAAACTTATCGAAGACAAATTCATATCAAGTGAGTGTTTTTTCCTAATTATATTTGATTTTTATTAAAAAGTAATTATTTTCCCTGATACCTTAAATGTTTTATTTTTCAGTAGGATAAGTTAACTTTACATATAATAAGAACAAATTAAGTTTTGAAGTTTTAGGAACGTATTTGGAAAAACGTGAGCAAACTCTGAATCTAGATTGGTGATTGTTTACAGTTGATATATCCCATGATTATAGTGAAGTTTTTCAATTATTAAGGCTGATAAAATATACTAAACTTCTAAAATCGTGACTGAATGCAAGAACCAGCTGATTCTGAACTAACACTCTGCTTTCTAGTTCCTTTAGTGGATAATAGCAACTTGGAGATGATAGATTTTGTGTGCAGCAGTGCCAATGTAAACCTTTCTAATTCTGACTCAACTCTCTTGCAGAAACCAGGGAAAAGCAAATGGTTTTCAATAATGATAGACAGGGAAGACACAAAGAAAAAACACATATGCTTCTTTTATTTTATAAACTAGTTAATAGACAAGAAAAAAAGAACGTGGACAAAGAATAAAACAATAATTTAAAATATAACATGAGTTGCAGTCAAGATGATCAGATAAAATGAAACTGATTCAAAAGAGGAAATTCCATCAAATATACTTGAAAGTACATATGAGCTTAGGTGATGACATTTAAATCCCTGCACATGTGGTGGCCTCTCCACTGAGTTACAGATTGTTGATCCTGGAACAGCAAGTTAATAGACTATGAAAGGAAAGAATAACCATGAGATGAGATGGCTACATCAGCAACTGTTGGGATCAAAACAAGGAATAACTATTACTTCTTACTTTCTAGGATGCTGTAATCCTCTAAATTTCAAAAGAGAACACATTTACTGTGGCAGTGGAGATGGAAAAAGATACATGTCTAAGGGCAATTTTTATGACAGCCTTCATTTAAATAGAGATTTCGGGGAGAACAGAAACAAATACTAGAGGTGAAGAGTATTTTGGCCTCTGTTTTTTAATGTGCTGGGAACAACTATATTCGTCTTTGAAGTACTAATAAATCTTGCCTTTCTAAATACAGTAAAATTTAGGGAAAAATATTCATCAGAATCTGATGATAAATCTTTGACAGCAAGAGTTGTTTAAAACCAAATAAACATGATGACTTACATGAATTTTGAGACACATGGCTTTTAGGAAAAAGGCAGAGGATTATCCCTCAATTTTTCCTTTACTCAGCTATCAAGCAATCTACAGACTCTGTCTTTTATAATAGGAAGAACTGTGACCAGTCTATTCCAGGATTTCTCCCAACTCTATTTACAGAAATGGCTTGGGTCCTAGCCCAAAGCTCTCAGAGTTTGAAGTATTTATGAGTAGTACAGTGATTAAAAATGCTAGGTAGGTCTTTCCCCGTAGCAATTCTGAATGCTAGGAAATAATGGTACAATATCTTTTAATTCTTCAAGAAAAAAGTATGTACTCCAAAACATTTATTCCCAGAGGGAATACTATTTTTATGTGCTGTGCTTGACTAAAGCATTAGAGAATCAACTTCAGTGAAGAAAGAAATGAAACCTCAGGAGTGGAAAAGAAGGGAAATGTCTCAAACCCTGATAGTGTTGGAAGGGGGAGGATAAGAGACGATAAAGGATGAATTTATCACCAAAAAATAGCCTCAAATTTTCAACTTTCCCTGGATCAATGTCTTTTGCTGTGTAACTTCTCAGTGCCCTTAAACTGTGGCTGGGTCATTCAGCCCTACCTCTTTAAACTCAGCTATGATATATGTTTTGGCCAAAAGCATCATATATATATGTGTGTGTATGTTTTTTCTCTCCATTCTTTCTCTGCCTACACCAGCCATATTTGCCTATACCCTCTGGGAAAATTGTTATGAGCAATAACCTTTTAAAATATATGTGTATATACACACGTGTGAATATATATGTATATACACACACATACACACATATATACACTTACATATATGCATGCATATTGTGTGTGTGTAGATATTCAGTGAGAGAGAGAGAAATTGTGTTAGGAGGTGGGCAAATTAGAGTAGGTATAGGTAGAATATAGAATGAAATGCATGCAATTTTATTTCCTTGTTGATTTGTTATGTATACTCAGAAATGAAGGACTAAATCAGTTCTCTTGAAATTTCTTATTTTTTTTAATTCTAATTTTAAAGGGAAATATTTATAGCTTACATGACCTAGTTAAAACTTAGGCTGATATCTCTGAAGTAAGGAAATTCATATACCACTAATCTCTTTTCTGAAGAACTAAACAGCTTCCATTTGCTGTTACAAAATTAACAGATTAGTTTTTTCTCAATTAACAATGGCATCAACAAAGCTTATCTCCTTTTAATACCCTTGGCAAAGAAGATTAAAAGTTATCTAGAGAAAATTTAAATACAGGTTAAATTTTACCAAGTAAAGCATATTTCTATTAGCATTATTAAAGAAAATTTTAATTGTAGGAAAATGTATATAAACAATTTGTTTTATAATTTTGTAAATAGAAACATCAGTAATAATTGCTTAGAGTTTAAACAAGATGATGATTTTGAATTCATAAAATTGAATTTGCCTTCAACTTGCAAAATTCTATTTTTTCTTTCCATTCTTTCTCTGCCTATACCAACCATATTTGCCTATACCCTCTGGGAAAATTATGAGCAATAAACTTTTAAAGTTATTAGTGATTGGTGAAGAGTAGATTATTGATGGTATAGCAAGTTAACTTTTAAAAGTAAACATGTAATTATTTTATAGGTTAGTAACACAATCTATTATTTACTATATCACCATCTCCTACCTTAGTGGATTTCAGCCTAATCCAGAAAAGTTGCCATATAAGAGTGTATAATTATTCTAGAGACTTGGGAAATAGTATATGAAAGTGCCAAATCTAAAAGTGGCAAAAGCTGCTATGATGAAGAGACCTATCAATACAATTTCTTGATCAAGATAGATAGCTATTGTGCTTGGTAGTAGGCAAATTAGGGTAGGTATAGGCAGAGTATAGAATGGAATGCATACATTATTTTTCTCTTAGGAAACAAATCCAAGATACAAAGCTCGGGGATTTTAGAGAGAGACTCCACTGTCATGAAAATGGGGCTCCTATTATTGCTGTGATGGTCATCATTTCTAAGCTAGTAGAAACAGGATGAGAGAAGTCAATGACAGGCAAGCAACTTCACTTTAAGAAAGGATCTGGAAAATGTGCATATCACTTCATTCACATTTCTTGGCTGGAACTTTATCTCATGGCTACAATTAGCTTAAAGAGAGAAAGACAGCTAGAAAATAAAGTCTTCAGTGAAATAGCTATGGGCCCAGTTATAACTCTGAGAATTATTCTTTAAAGGAGTAAGAGAATGTATATCACAAAACAATGAGCACTCTCACCACAGAGGATGTGGAAGACAGTATTTTCCAAGGATACCATAAAAATGTATCTCATATCAAACGTTCTTTTAAATGTGATCTCGCTACTCCTACATCAAAAGATAAAGTCTAATAACCTGTCTTGCATGTGGACTATTTGACCTATAAAATGTGGCAGAAGTGAAATTCTGTGACTTCTGGGGCTAAGTTACAAGAAGCTTTATAGCTTCTTTCTGGATCTCCTGGAATACTTATTTGTGGGATTCTCCTTTTGCAACCAAACCATTCTGAGAGAATCCAATATACATGGAGAGTTCTTCCAACATATGTAGGTTCTTTAGTCAGCAAACTCACCTGGGCTTCCAGTGGACAGTCACCATTAATCACCAGCCATATTAGTGACCCATTTTTAATAAGCAGCCAAGATAAGCCTTTGGCTCAGCCTCCATCTGACTGTGACTGCATGAGAGTCCCCAAAACAGATCACCCAGGTGTCAATCACAGAATCATCAGAAATAATATGTTGTTTTAAATATCTACATTTGAAAGAAGTTTGTAAACACAAAAATAAACACCCGGAAAAGATGATAAGTATTTGTTGTGGACATTGAGTAAAATCTGTCTTCATTCCTCTCAGAGTTGAATAATGAATATTATGCTAGCAAAGGGTAATCCCTTCCTTTCATATTTTCAGTGGTTATTTTAGTCTAAGTGTAGTAGGGTGACTTCAGGGTTCTTGGCTGGACTATCTTTCCTCCATTTCACTCTAGATCTTAGTCATTATTAAAATTCAGCTGCCCCAAGGAGAAGAAGACTTTAGATGTTATCAATCATTTTTGCCTTCATAGGAATAAACAATTTAAGTTCAAGTATTAAAAATGGGTATGAGATATGGCTGAGCACAGTGGCTCACACCTATAATTCCAGCAATTTGGGGGGCCTAAGCAGGCAATCACTTGAGGTCACGAGTTTGAGATCAGCCTGGCCAACATGGTGAAACCCTGTCTCTACCAAAAATACAGAAATTAGCTGGGCACTGTGTCCCAGCTTCTCAGGAGGCTGTGGCAGGTAAAATTGCTTGAACCCTGAGGCAGGGGTTGAAGTGAGCCAAGGTGGCACCACTGCACCCCAGCCTGGGTGGCAGAGTGAGATTCCATCTCAAAAAAAAAAAAACAATGGATATGGGATAGATTAGATTGCAGGCTATGAATATGTGAGGGAAGCAGAAATGAGATAGCAGGATCAAATAGGGGACAAACTAGGACGAATCAATGCAAATTTTTTTTTAAGAAAGAAAAAAAAGAAAAAAGAGAGAAGGAAAAAAAGAGAATGAAAGAAAGGGAGAAAGAAGAAGAAAAAGAGGGAGAGAGAACGGGAATCTTGCTCTATTGTCCAGGCTAGAATGCAATCTAAAAATGGGTATTGAAAAGCTCTTTTATACTAATAATTGTGTTATACAATGGAGACAGGAAGGAATAAGGGAGGAAAATAACAAACAAATAGCCAACCAATATTTCATTTAAACCTATGAAATGCTATGCGATTGCTGGGGAGTGATTTACTTCCAACCATGTAGTCACTTTTAGAATAGATGTGATGTGTTACTAAAAAAAAAATGTATGTTTCGTGGATTTAGAGTAGAGAGTTCTGTAAACGTTTATTAAGTTTACTTGTTCAAGGTCTAAGTTCAAGTCCCGGACATCCTTGTTAACCTTCTGTCTCATTGAACTGTCCAATATTGACAATGTAGTGTTGAAGTCTCCCACTATTATTGTGTGGGAGTCCAAGTCTCTTTGTAAATCACCAAGAAGCTGCGCTATGTATCTGGGTGCTCCTGTATTGGGTACACATAGACTTAGTATCGTTAGCTCTTCCCATTACATTGATCCCTCTACCATTATACAATGTCCTTCTTATCTCTTTTGGTTTCTATTACTTTAAAGTCCATTTTATCAGAGACAGGAATTGCAACTCCTGCTTTTTTTTTGTTTGTTTGTTTGTTTGTTTGTTTTGCTCTCCATTTGGTTGGCAAATCCTCCCTCCATCCCTTTGTTTTGAGTCTCTGTATATCCTTGCATGTGAGATGGGTCTGGATGCAGCTTACTGATGGGTTTTTTGGAATGGCTGATACTGGTTTTTCCTTTCTATATATATTGCTTCTTTCAGAAGCTCTTGTAAAGCAGGCCTGGTGGTAATGAAATCTCTGAGTACTTGCTTGTTCATAAAAAATTTTATTTTTCCTTCACTTACAAAACTTAGTTTGGCTGGATATGAAATTCTGGGTTGAAAGTTCTTTTCTTTAAGGATGTTGAATATTGGCCCCCACTCTCTTCTGGCTTGTAGGGTTTCTACTGAGAGATCTGCTGTGAGTCTGATAGGCTTCCCTTTGTGGGTAGCCTGACCTTTCTCTCTGACTGCCCTTAGTCTTTTCTCCTTCATTTCAACCCTGGTGAATCTAATGATTATGTGCCTTGAGGTTGCTCTTTTTGAGGAATATCTTTGTGGTGTTGCAAATTTTACTTCACAATTTTTTCTACAGTCTATCTGGTATTCAGTAATTGCTTACAGTAAAGCAGAACTCCTAGGAGGCCATAAGAATCAACAAATTGCTTTATTTTACATCTTATAGATTTGTGCATTTCCACTATAGTGTTTACTGTTCTTTTGAATTATTTTTATTTGTATCTACTTGGGTGCCTACAGTTATCAATAGGACGTTAGGTGTGAAATGTGCCATGGTTTGCACGTTATTACTCCCTCCAGCAGGCTTAGGTTCCAGAGCTGGTCAGTCAAAGAGGTTGCATTATCTGGTTAATTATACTTCCTTATCATTAATATATCAATTATTTTCCAGTAACTGCTTGGCTAGAGCAGTCTTCTAAAATTCAATGAAAAATTTTTTTATTATTATAAAGAAATTCAGATGAAGATCACCTCCAAATTACAAGATATTTATTGATTCATATACCTGCATGATCTGTGATTAATTTTACATTCAAAGGTGTAATTCAGTAAACAAAATGGATAGTAGAGGTTTTATTTATCAGTGTAAATTACATTATATGGGAAAAAACCCTGTACTATAGTGTGTATCTATCTAGTTATCTGTCTGTCTGTCTATCCATATATCTGTCCCTGTGTTTTTGAGAGAGTTATTAGTCTGGATTCCTGAAACTGGAAAAATTACCTGACTCTTCTTTCTTTTTTCTCTCCCTCTTTTTTCCCTTTTAAACTCTGTAATTTATCAAGATGAAGCTCTCTGAGGATTCAATTATAGGCAAAGCATGACTTGAGCTATGCAGAGAAAGAAGCCCAACATACCTGTTAATATCATGCTGAAAGTGGGTAGACCTTAAGATGTCTATGTTATCAAAATTAAAATGTCAGATTTTTGTTAACATGTTAAACCACCAAAGGGAAGAGAAAAAAAGACCTAATTTCCTTATATACACAATGTTTAGCATTCCAAAGTCTGCAAGTTATAATTCTGATAATATAGCATTTTAATCTTGAAGGTGATTGGTTGAAAAAAATCTCTGCCCTTTCTGACACAAAATACAATTACAAAGCCTAGCTATTCTGGAATAGTTGCACCTACACTCTAGATATGTGAACCCCTTTAGGATTGCATTCATCTTTCTGAGGCAGAAAACCTAGATGCCAGTGACTATAAGTGTAACAAGGAACAATTTTTCTCAAGAAGTTCAGAGATAACCAGAGCTGGTAATTTGACTCCTAGAAATAGCTAAGAGATCTAGTCATCAGCAGCCTTGCTGGCTAGTTTTATCCTTATTTTCACAAAATTTTATTCCAATATCATGTAAAGTGATCACACACCAGAGGAAAAAAACAGGGCCAGAGAAGGGCAAGGTAAACGCTGGAGCGTTTGTCCCTTTGTATGAAAAAAATGCTAATTTTCTATCAGCTCCAGTCAGTGAAACACTGCTTATATTATTTCGGTCAGAGTTAGATCACAGAGCTGCTAAACCTGGGAAATTAAATGTGAAGGTGGGTACATTGCATCCCAGAACTAAATAGGGATTTCCTTTGTAATAAAGGAGAGAACAATGGAGATTGGGCAGCAAAAGCAGTGTCTGCCGCAGTCCTGGATGCCCTTTGTTCCTGGGAAAGTAAAGATTTTCTCAGGGAAAGAGTAAAGGGGCCTTTTACTTTCCAAAGCATTGTCCAGAACTTTGCTATGACAGGGTAACAGGGAAAGCTTTGGGTGGCAAAAGTGATCAGTCACGGAAAAGGAGTTGGACAGGTCAATAAATAAAATACTGGCAAGCAGACTTTGATGTATGAGGGAATAACACACTCTAACTTCCGATAGTGCTGTGCCAGGCACCTTGATGGGAAACAGATGCATCATTCAATATACTGCTTAGCCGGGAATTGCCGTACGTAAATGGGCAGCCACCTTTCATTACTGTGATAACAGTCGGAAGTGCTGAGATGGGCCTATCATCAGTGATGTGAGTGTCCTCATGGGACAAGATATGACCTTTATGATTTTATTTATAATTTTGTTCACAGAATAATATTTCCAGTGACCACAACCATTACCTACTATAACTGGCTCTGTCATTCTGCTAGAGACATTCGCCTTTTTAAAATAATGATGGTGAGATAGGAGGTATACATGAATCTATTGTTTACTCCCTATGTCAAAAAAATTAAATGAAGAGGAGCCACCAGTGAAGCCACATAGGAAGTAATATGCACCATAAATAGTTGAACAAAGGAACTGACTTTAGGACTCTTATCATCATGTAATAGTTTGTATTTTCCATAAAATATCCCAGTAGATGGGAAGATTTAAAAGTTCTTTTCCTTATATTTGTGAATCTGTCTTCCCGTGTATTGTTATTCTTAAATTATTGCTGTTGTTTCTTTTTGATTGTTATAGTGTAGTAGTTATATATTTAAGCAGAAATTGATATGGAACTGTTTTAGCTGTTGGGTCATGTTCAAAATACTGCAGTTGGTCAATATTATTTAGTGAACATCCCCTATGTTTCAGTCTTGTATGAAAATGATAAGTAAAATGAAATCTGACATTCTGTCTACTCAGGAGACTTGTAATCTAGCGGAGGTTACAGGACAAAACTCTCCGCAGAATGAATAATAGCAAGTAAGTGCTATAGTATACCTCCTGAGTAATATTTCTCACTTTTCCTGAACTCCAATTTGAGGAAGAAGTTGCTCTCATATTTTATTTTTTGAGATGAAGTTTGATTCCTGTTGTCCAGACTGGAATGCAATAGCGCTATCTCAGCTCAGTGCAACCTCCAACTCCTGGGTTCAAGCGATTCTCCTGCCTCAGCCTCCTGAGTAGCTGAGACTGCAGGCGTGCGACAAAATGTCCAGCTTTTTTTTTTTTTTTTTTTTTTTGTATTTTTGGTAGAGACAGGGTTTCACTATGTTGGCCAGGCTGATCTTGAACTCCTGACCTCAGGTCATCCACCCACCTCAGCCTCCCAAAGTGCTGGGATTACAGGTGTGAGCCACCATGCCTAGCTTATATTGTTTTTTCTTTTTATATAAAAAAGTACAATCCTAAGCTCTCATTCCCAGCCTTTCTACCTGCCTTAGAAATGCGCTCTGTCATACATCCTCCCTCCTTTTCACCCACCCTACACACCTTTCATCTTCAGCTTCTTCCCATTCTTTCGTTACTTTCCTCAGCCTAGAGACTGAGGAAAGTCTTTCTAGTCTCTAGAAAATGGACTTTCTCATCTGCATTAGTGTGTTGGGGCTGCCATAACAAAGCACCACGAACCGGGTGACTTAAGCAACAGAAAGTTGCATAGTTCTGGAAGCTAGAAGTCTAAAATCAAGGTATTAGCAGGGTTGGTTCCCTGCCAACTGTGAGGAAAAGACCTGTTCCAGGCTTCTCACCTTGGCTTGTGGATGTCCATATTCTCTCTGTGCCTCTTTATAATGTCTTCCTTCTCTATGTTTCTGTGTCTGTGTCCAGATTTTCTCCTTTTTATAAGGACAACTCTAGTATCACCTCAGCTTAACAATAATTACAGCTACAATTACCCTATTGCAAACAAGGTCAGATTCAGAAGTACTGGAGGTTAAGACTTCAATGTATAAATTTTAGGAGGATATAATTCAACCCCTAGCTCCATCCCAGAAAATCTTCCCCTCTTTTGAACTTCTGTTCCAGCTCTCATTTTCTCCTTAGTGCCAAACCTCTTCAAAGTATAAATAATTATTAGTTCTGTGAAGCTTCCCTACACACGTTCCCATCCAATTATATCCTTCTTGCAGTAGTGTTGTGAGATATTATACAGTGAATGGTGTCACACTTTCATAAATAGGTGACATAACAAAGGCTTACAGATTTTGTGTGATCGGATCATTGGGCAAATAGGTGGCTAAGCCAGGACAAAAATTCATGTTCTCTGATCCCCAAATTCCAAGATAGTTTCAATATCTTATTCTTCTTCTTTACCACGTATACATTTTTCATTTCAGATGTTATGCTCTTATTGGTCTTTTTCTGCCTGAACTTTTGGTTCATATATATATATATATATATATATATATATATATATATAATTTTTAATTTAAGTTCTGGATTACATGTGCAGATCGTGCAGGTTTGTTACAATGGTATGCACGTGCCATGGTGGTGGTTTGCTGCATCTATTGCCCCATGTTCTACATTAGGTATTTCTCCTAATGCTATCCTTCCCAAGACCTCCACCCCCCAGGCCCTGGTGTGTGATGTTCCCCTCCCTGTGTCCATGTGTTCTCATTGTTCAACACCCTCTTATGAGTGAGAACATAAGTGTTTGGTTTTCTGTTATTGTCAGTTTGCTGAGAATGATGGTCTCCAGTTTCATCCATGTCCTTGCAATGATCATGAACTTGTCCTTTTTTATGGCTGCATAGTATCCCATGGTGTGTATGTGCCACATTTTCTTTATCCAGCCAGTCATTGATGGGCATTTGGGTTGGTTCCAAGTCTTTGCTATTGTGAACAGTGCCACAATAAATATATGAGTGTATGTGTCTTTATAATAGAATGATTTATAATTCTTTGGGTATATACCCAGTAATGGGATTGCTGGGTCAAATGGTATTTCTAGTTCTAGATACTTGAGGAATTGCAACACTGCCTTCCACAATGGTTGATACTTTACACTCCCACCAACAGTGTAAAAAGCATTCCTAATTCTCCACATCCTCTCCAGCATGTGTTGTCTCCTGATTTTTTAATGATCGCCGTTCTAACTGGCGTGAGGTGGTATCTCAATGTGGTTTTGATTTACATTTCTCTAATGACAATTGATGATGAGCTTTTTTTCTTAGGTTTGTTGGCTGCATAAATGTCTCCTTTTGAGAAGTGTTTGTTTATATCCTTTGCCCAGTTTTTGGTGGAATTTTTTTTTTCTTGTAAATTTGTTTAGGTTCTCTGTAGATTCTGGATAGTAGCCCTTTGTCAGATGGGTAGATTGCAGAAATTTTTTCCCATTCTGTTGGTTGCCGGTTCACTCTATTGATAGTTTGTTATGCTCTGCAGAAGCCCTTAAGTTTAATTAGATCATATTTGTTTATTTCGGCTTTTGTTGCCATTGCTTTTGGTGTTTAGTCATGAAGCCCTTGCCCAAGCCTATGTCCTGAATGGTATTGCCTAGGTTTTCTTCTAGAGTTTTTATGGTGTTAGGCCTCATGTTTAAATCTTTAATCCATCTTGAGTTAATTTTTGTTTAAGGTGTAAGGAAGGGATCCAGATTCAGCTTTCTGCATATGGCAAGCCAGTTTTCCCAACATCATTTATTAAACAGGGAATTCTTTCCCCATTGCTTCTTTTTGTCAAGTTTGATGGTTGTAGGTGTGTGACATTCTTTCTGAGGCCTCTATTCTGTTCCATTTGTCTGTATCTCTGTTTTGGTATCAGTACCTTCCTGTTTTGATTACAGAAGCCATGTAATATAGTTTGAAGTCAGTCAGGTAGCATGATGCCTTCAGCTTTGATTTTGTTGTTGGTTTTTTTTTTTTTTTTTTTTTTTTTTTTTTTTTTTTTTTTTTTTTTTTTTTGCTTAGGATTGTCTTGGCTATGTGGGCTCTTTTTTCATTCCATGTGAAGTTTAAACTAGTTTTTTCCAAATCTGTGAAGAAAGTCATTGGTAGCTTGATGGGGATAAATTACTTCAGGTAGTATGGCCAGTATGGCCGTTTTCACAATATTGATTCTTCCTAACCATGACTATGGAATGTTTCTCCATCTGTTTGTGTTCTCTCTTATTTCCTTGAAGAGGTTTGTATTTCTCCTTTAAAAGGTCCTTCACATCTCTTGTTAGTTGTATATGTAGCTATTTTAATCTCTTTGTAGTAATTGTGAATGGGAGTTCACTTATGATTTGGCTCTCGTTTGTCTATTATTGGTGTATAGGAATGTTTGCGATTTTTGCACATTGATTTTGTATCCTGAGACATTGCTGAAGTTGCTTATCAGAGTAAAGAGATTTTGGGCTGAGACAATGAAGTTTTCTAAATATACAATCATGTCATCTGCAAACAGGGACAATTTGATGTCCTATCTTCCTATTCAAATACCCTTTATTTATTTGTCTTGCCTGATGGTCCTAGCCAGAACTTCCAATACTATGTTGAATAAGAGTGGTGAGAGAGGGCATCTGTATCTTGTGCCAGTTTTCAAAGGGAATGCTTCCAGTTTTCACCCATTCAGTATGATATTGGCTGTGGGTTGGTCATAAATAGCTCTTATTTTGAGATGTGATCCATTGATACCTAGTTCATTGAGAATTTTTAGCATAAAGGGCTGTTGGATTTTGTCAAAAGCCTTCTCTGCATCTATTGAGATAATCATGTGGTTTTTGTCTTTGCTTCTGTTTATGTGATTAATTTTGTTTATAGATTTGCAGATGTCGAACCAGCCTTGCATCCCAGGGATGAAGCCGACTTGATTGTGGTAGATATGCTTTTTGATGTGCTACTGGATTCTGTTTGCCAGTATTTTATTGAAGACTTTTGCATCAATGTTCATCATGGATATTGGCCTGAAATTTTCTTTTTTAGTTGTGTCTCTGGCAGGTTTTGGTATCAGAATGATGTTGGTTTCATAAAATGAGTTAGGGAGGATTCCCCCTTTTTGTATTGCCAAAAGCGTTCTGGCTTTTGGCAATTTCAGCCTTTTTCACTGGTTCCGTCCCTTTTTGTATGGTTTGGAATAGTTTCAGAAGGAATGGGACCAGCTCCTCTTTGTACCTCTGGTTGAGTTCAGCTGTGAACCCTTCTGGACCTGGACTTTTTTGTTGGTAGGCTATTACTTGCTGCCTCAACTTTAGACGTTGTTTTTGGTCTATTCAGGGTTCCTAGTTTAGTCTTGGGAGGGTATAAGTGTCCAGGAATTTATCCATTTCTCCCAAGTTTGCTGGTTTGTTTGCAAAGAGGTGTTTGTAATAATCTCTGATGGTAGTGTGTATTTCTGTGGGATTGGTTATGATACCCCTTTATCATTTTTTATTGCATCTATTTGAATCTTCTTTTTTATTAGTCTGGCTAGCAGTCTATCATCTATTTTGTTGATCTTTTCAAAAAACCAGCTCCTAGATTTATTGATTTTTTTTAGGATTTTTTGTGTCTCTGTCTCCTTCAGTTCTGCTTTAATGTGAGTTATTTCTTGCCTTCTACTGGCTTTTGAGTTTGTTTGATCTTGCTCCTCTAGTTCTTTTAATTGTGATGTTAGGGTGTCAATTTTATTTCTTTGCTTCTCATGTGGGCATTTATTGTTATAAATTTCCCTCTAGACACTGCTTTAAATGTGTCCCAGAGATTCTAGTATGTTGTGTCTTCATTCTCATTGGTTTTGAAGAACATCTTTATTTCTATCTTCATTTCATTATTTATCCAGTAGTCATTCAGGAGCAGGTTGTTCAGTTTCCATGTAGTTGTGCAGTTTTGAATGTATTTCTTAATCCTGAATTCTAATTTGATTGCTCTGTGGTCTGAAAGGATGTTTGTTATGATTTCCATTCTTTTGCAGTTGCTGAGAAGTGTTTTACTTCCAATTATGTGGTCAATTTTAGAATAAGTGTGATGTGGTGCTGAGAAGAATGTGTATTCTGTGGTTTTGGGGTGGAGAGTTCTACAGATGTCTATTAGGTCCACTTGGTCCAGATCTGAGTTCAAGTCCTGGGTATCCTTGTTAATTTTCTGTCTTGTTGATCTAATATTGGCAGTCGGGTGTTAGAGTCTCCCACTATTATTGTGTGGGAGTCTAAGTTTCTTTGTAGGTCATTAAGAACTTGCTTTATGTATCTGGGTGCTGTTTTATTGGGTGCATATATATGTAGGATAATTAGCTCTTCTTGTTGCATTGATCCCTTTACCATTATGTTATGCCCTTCTTTGTCTCTTTTGATCTTTGGTGGTTTAAAATCTGTTTTATCAGAGACTAGAATTGCAAACTCTGGTTTTTTTTTTTTTTTTTTTTTTGGCTCTCCATTTGCTTGTTAACTCTTTCTCCATCTCTTTATTTTGAGCCTATGTATGTCTTTGCAGGTGAGAGAGATAGGTTTCCTGAATACAGCACACTGTTGGGTTTTGACTTTTTATCCAATTTGCCAGTTGTGTCTTTTAACTGGGGCATTTAGCCCATTTACATTTAAGGTTAATAATGTTATGTGTGAATTTGATCCTGCCATTTTGATGTTAGCTGGTTCGTTCTTTTGCTCATTAGTTGATGTAGTTTCTTCATAGTGTTGATGTTCTTTACAGTTTGGTATGTTTTTGCAGTGGCTGCTACTGATTGTTCCTATGTTTATTGCTTCCTTCAGGAGCTCTTGTAGGGCAGGCCTGTTGGTGACAAAATCTCTCAGCCATGGCTTGTCTGTAGAGGATTTTATTTATCCTTCATTTATGAAGGATATAAAGTTCTGGATTGCAAATTCTTTTCTTTTAGAGTTTCTGCCGAGAGAGAGCTGCTGTGAATCTGATGAGCTTCCTGCTGTGTGTAACCAGATCTTTCTCTCTGGCTGCCCTTAGCATTTTTTCCTTCATTTCAACCCTGGTGAATCTGATGATTATGTGCCTTGGGGTTGCTCTTCTTGAGGAATACCTCTATGGTGTTCTCTGTATTTCCTTAATTTGAATGTTGGCCTACCTTGCTAGGTTGGGGAAATTCTCCTGGGTAACATCTTGAAGAGTGTTTTCCAACTTGGTTTCATTCTCAACGTCACTTTCAGGTACAGTGACCAAATGTAGATTTGGTCTTTTGACATAATAATTCCATATTTCTTGGAGGCTTTGTTCATTTCTTTTTACTCTAATCTTGCCTTCTTGCTTTATTTCATTGAGTTGATCTTCAATGTCTGATATACTTTTTTCTGCTTGATTGATTCAGGTAGTGAAAGCTGTGTATGCTTCATGAAGTTCTCATACTGTGTTTTTCAGCTCCACCATGTCATGTATGTTCTTCTCCACTCTGGTTATTCTCGTTAGCATTTCATCTAACCTTTTTCCAAGGTTCTTAGTTTCCTTGCATAGGTTTAGAACATGCCCTTTAGCTCAGAGAAGTTAGTTATTACCCACCTTCTGAAGGCTGCTTCTGTCAATTCGTCACACTCATTATCCATCCAGTTTTGTTCCCTTGGTGGTGAGGGGTTGTGACCCCTTGGAGAAGAGGCGTTCTGGCTTTTGGCAATTTCAGCCTTTTTCACTGGTTCCGTCCCATCTTCATGGATTTGTCTACCTTTGGTCTTTGAAGTTGGTGATATTTGGGTGGGGTTTCTGAGTGGATGTCCTTTTTGTTGATCTTGAAGCTGTTTCTTTCTGTTAGAAGGAAAACTAACAGTCAGGCCCCTCTGCTGCAGGTCTGCCTGAGTTTGCTGGAGGTCTACTCCAGATCCTGCTTGCCTGGGAATCACCCATGGGGGGGTGCAGATCAGCAAAGATTGCTGCCTGTTCTTCCTCTGGTATCTTCATCCCAAATTGGTACCTGCCAGATATCAGCCAGAGCTCTCCTGTATGACATATTTCCCAGTTATGATACACAGGGAGTCAGGGAGCCGCCTGAAGTGGCAGCCTGTTCCTTAACAGAGCTCAAACACTCTGCTGGGGAATCCATCACTCCCTTCAGGGCAGGGACGTTCAAGTCTGCTGAAGTGGAACCCACAACCACCCCTTTTCCCAGGTTCTCTGTCCCAGGAAGGTGGGGGCTTTGTAAGTCTCTGACAGGCTGCTTTTTTTTTTTTTTTCCTGATATGCCCTGCCCAGCAAGAAGGGAATCTACCTAATAGTCTGCCTGCAGAAGCCTCGCTGAGCTGGGCTCTGCCCAGCTGCTGTGTAAACTTCCTGGGGACTTACTTAGTTTAAACAGGCAATGTTGAAACCACCTATGGGGAGCTTCAGCAATGGCAGGCACCCCGCCCTCCACCACAGTGGAAAGTCTCAGGTCCAGCTCAGGCTTCTGTGCTGGCTGCAAGAATTTCAAGCCAGTGGATTTTATCTTGGCATTGCAGGGGCTGGAGAAAGTATCCTGGTCTGTGGGTTGTGTAGACCGTGGGAAAAGAGCGGTATCTGAGCCAGAGTGCTGGAGTGTCTGGCAAAGCCCTTAATGGCTTCTGTTGGCTGGGAAAGTGAGTTATCCCACCCCTTGAGCCACCCGGGTGAGGCAATGCCCCACCCTGCTTCAGCTTGCCCACCTTTGGCTATTCCCACTGTCTAACCAGTCCCAGTGAGATGAACCTCATACCTCAGTTGGAAATGTGGAGATCACTGGTCTTCTGGTGTGCTTTCTCGCTGGGACTGCCGACCAGAGCTGTTCCTATTCGGCCCTCTTGGTGGAAGTCCCCAATATATTTGGTTTTATAATACTGTGTTATAAAACCTAATGAAAGTTAAAGAAGTTAAAAATAAGTCTCTAGAAAAATTCACATCAGGTCAGAAAAGATTATGATAAATTGCTTTATCATGAACCATACAACCTATTAAACTCTTAATATCTCTTACTCCTCACAGCCCTCTCAGACGAATGGCTTTTGAATTTATGGTCTATTAGAGAAATATTTCAGAAGTGACATATCTATCTGTGCACATTTTAAATTCTCATTAATGCTAGGCTATTGTGAGCCCATTGCTTCCACAGGAAAATGCAGACTATATTTTTTTCTAACTATCCAATAAAGAATATTCTGCCTAACACACTACTCTTCAGAGATCATCTACATGGGATGGGAGATAAGGAAATGGTACAGTTTACTTTAGCGGTTACATCCACAGCTTTGTCATGGAATTCGGCAATGTCTGTGGAGTTTTTTAAAAAATTCAGTTTATTTCTAAATTTGTATCACTGAAGAGAAAGTAGTCTCTGCAAAACCTTCACATCGTAAGTCAACATTAGAAGTGCAAGATGACTATGAAATATGAAACTAGGCCCCTACACCTTAAGAAGTAGTGATGTGAAGAAGGGTAAGAGTACTTTTTTAAACAGCAGCCCAAGTAAAGGTTATCTCTGCTTATGTTATTTTGAAAATCAGGTATTAATTAATATATAATTTAACTCCAGGACATGTCTTAGAGGATAATACTGTGATAGCAGGAGCTATTTTTAATTTTACTATCATATTCCCAATATTTAGCAGAGTACTGTGGATATAGTAAATGCTAAAAAATATTTTTGAATGAATAAATGAAAATGTTATCGAATGATTTTATACATCAGTTTAAAGAAAGGGAACTTTTACATTAATCTGCTGGCCATGAAAATACCAGATTAATTCTCTTCTTCCAAGGCTAGAATTTTACTTAAGTATTTTACTCATTTTATCTAGGCATCCATACAATCATTAAATGCTTTTGTTCATCTGAAACAAATTTGGCTTTCTAGTATAAATGAGGGGCTGAGATGCTACAGAAAAATGAGTTAGAACTTCTAAAGGTGATAGTAGAGGTAAAGGTTGTTAGCATGTATTTATACTCCAATATGTACAATATCACATATTGGATATACATACATAAACAAATGCATGTGTGTATGTGTATATATACAAATACACAAGTATATTACAATGGCATTAAGAAGTACCAAGAAAAAGACATTAACATGATGCTATAGAAGATAAACAACAGAAAATAATTCCTAACTGAAAACATCAGTCAAGGCACTTCATGCTGTTTTTACTCACCTCTGATTCTTATTTAAATAGGGCTACCGATTCAAATACATGAACAGGTCAATGTGAAAGATACTGTTCAACTAAGGCCTTTGCCTTTCTCTTTGGACAGTCTCCAGACAGGGCAGAAATCAGAACTGATCTTCTGCTCAAGAGACATCAACCACAAAGCCTTAGGCGTGTCTTGACCATTCTGGTATTGAGAATAAATAAGTTTGAAAAAGAGATACTATCTTTGCTACCACATTCTTTAACTGGTGCTAAACTTCTTGTCAGTATTATGTCAAAAAAGAATGCCCAGGTCAAATTTCAGGCTCTCATATTTTCTTTTTGGTATTGTGTGTAAACACACGCACATATTTGTATAAGTGTATAATTATATAATACATATATAAAATATTTGTATATAATTTATATAATTTGTCATTGTTATATGCTATTATCACTTATTACCAATAAAGCTTTTGTTTAGAACAATCAAAATCAACCTAACACTATAAAGACTCCTCTACTTAGATACGACATCATTTTTAAGTAATACACAAGGAAATTTATAAGGCATAGCTACAATGCCTCTTACGAATTTAATTTCCACAAAAAGCCATTTTTTTCTCAAGTATTATCTCTTTTGACGCTCATAAGAACTTTGTAGAAAAAGTATCACTGACTTGTTTTATGGTTAAAAAAATATCTTTGCATGGTTTGAATGACTTCACTGAGGTCACACAGTTGAAGCCAGGTCTCCAATCCCAGTGTGCTTCCTATTACACTATGACTACCAGCATTCTTTAATGAATGGCCCATAGCCTGGTGGAGAACTTTGTGGGTTCTTTTAGTGTACTAAAAGTTGTCTAAAAATAAAACTGTCTCCTCAGAGATTATAGTTGAATAAAAACCAAAGTTTTTTGTTGGCTTGTTAGTTTTTCCACTTCCCAAACCAGGAATTGTCTTTTTTGTCTCCTACATTAAATTCATTAGCAATTTCTTGTGGCCCCAATATGTATCTTAAACCCACAATACTTTAGTCTGGTGACTGTCATCTCTTGCCTGGCTTCCTGTCTCCCTGTTTTCACTGTGGCGCTCATTTCCATAAAGGGCAAAGTATGTGGAATTTAAATTATAAAAAATTATCACCCTAATTTCTTTTTCTCTTTTTCTTTTTGTGAGTTGGAATTTCACCCTTGTCACCCAGGCTGGAGTGCAATGATGTGATCTCAACTCATTGCAACCTCTGCCTCCCGTGTTCAAGTGATTCTCCTGCCTCAGCCTCCTGAGTAGCTGGGATTACAGGCACCCACCACCATGCCCAGCTAATTTTTGTATTTTTAGTAGAGATGGGTTTCACAATGTTGGCCAGTCTGGTCTTGAACCCCTGACCTCAGGTGAGCCACCTGCCTCAGCCTCCCAAAGCGCCTGGATTACAGGCATGAGCCACCACATCCGGCCTATCACCCTAATTTCTATAGGTTCTATTAACTAGCATATCCAGATAGAGTTTTGCTCTTTCACCCTGGCTGGAGTGTAATGGCGCTATTTCGGCTCAATGCAATCTCCGCCACCCAGGTTCAAGTGATTCTTCGCCTCAGCCTCCTGAATAGCTGGAACTACAGGCATGCACCATCATTTCTGGCTAATTTTGTTTTGTTTTTGTTTTTGTTTTTTTTTGGCTAGAGCCATGGTTTTGCCACATTGGCCAGGCTGGTCTCAAACTCCTGACTTCAGGTGATCTGCCTGCTTCAGCCTCCTAAAGTTCTGGAATACAGGAGTGAGCCACCACACCCAGCCAGGTGAATTATTTTAAAATCTAAATGTATACTTGTTTTCCAAAATAACAAACATTTTCAAAATACTAAAGTCTTACCTATAAGCTTTTAACAGGAATAGGAGTAAAAGAGTTGATATATACTCTGGGTTTCTTGAAAGTATTACTATATCCCCCAAAAGTACTAAATTTTCAGGCAGATTACCTTGGATATGTTCAAGAATTTTCAACTTGGAGAAAATGGCCTAAGTGATAAATCCCAATGGTATGGGTTAATTTACTGCATATAAATATTGCTTTGTAATTTTGATTAGCAACTCTGTAAGGCAACTCAAAATGAAGTGCAGTAGTAGTAGACTGGTATCATTTCTGTGGTTGTGTTATTTCTGTACTTCCTAATAAATGAATAAAAATAGGAAAAATGAGATTTGCATTGCACTTACTTGACAGCTGCTGTGCAGACGTTGACCAGTTCTTAAGCATCATTACTTCCCTGTGTATTAAATAAACAGAATTCTCATTAGGGATACAATTAATCAGTTATCTCGTCTGGTAAATTTCAGCAAAAGCAGGCTCTCTGTCCACAGTTGGAAGTTGCTGGGAAATAGGTTGTTACCAATGTAGTATTTTCAGTCTCTCCACTTCTAAATATTTCTCCATGCTCTTCCTTCTTTATGAGGCAAAGTTCAGTTCAATGATCCTCACGTTTTAGAATTGAAGGGCTTTAGCCTATAAGTCTGTTGAAACTTATAATACAGACATCTCAAGGGAGATAAAGAAACCAAGGGAGGGAGAAAGAAGATTTGGGATCAGTGAATGAAATAAGTTTTTTGTTAAGTTTGAACTGTACTTTATAAAATTGTCCTAGCCATTAACTGTCATCAAAAAATAGGGAAAATAGTTTGTAAAGTATAATGAAACGACTACATTCTGGAATATCTACGGAAGAAATCTAGGATAGGTATTTACTGGTTTGTCCATAAAATGTGCCTGAAAGATTACAAAACTTGGCAAAAGCCATAAGAAACAAGCAACAAGCAGCTAAATCAAGGGCACTTGTCTTTCAGAGAATGGTTGCTGGGAACGCTGATATTTGAAATGCATTATAGCTGCCTGCAAGAATTAACTAGCATATCCAGAGAACTGGTGCCTCATATTGTGAAAATTTCAGCCACCATCTTCCCATGTAAGTAGAATAGAGTGAGGAAACCTATGTTTTTGTTACTAACAAACAATAACCATATTATTTCTATTATGTATTTTATTACTAACTACTAGAGTTTCTGAGAAATTATCAGAAAAATATAGTAAACAGTAATGCATTTTTTCATTCCATCAGAGTGTATTTTTCTTCCATTTAAAGAATAACAAGAAATTTTAGGGCCCATACAAATGTAAGAAGCTAAAAGTATACATCATTCCTTATAAAGTAGGACCTAGCTGGAAACTGAGGAAAATTTCCAAACTAAGATACCTGTGTCTATTTTAAAATATTTCAATGCTTCTTGAATACTAATGTTGGATATAAACCAGCAGTTCTCTGCTCAGAGAAGCCTCATAAGAATTTGCTAGTTTATCTGTGTGTCTTTTATCTACTTATACATGATGTTTTAAGATAAATTACTAAGAATTTGTATGTAGTATTACAGTTACAATAAGAGTCGCTTGACTGACATAGAGTAATAATTAAATAATTAAATTACCAGGGCTAGACACCAAATACTTTAGGAAAATCCATCCCAACTTTGACCTTACATATGCTCATAACAAAGTTTCAGACAAGAAGCTGGGAATGGGGTGTCTTGGCATACCTCCAAAATCTCCAGCCACCATTCTCATTTATCTTCCTGAGTTTGTGAAAAACATTTTGGTCTGACAGTTACTTCTAGGGTTCTCTTCAGATATCATATGGTGATTACTTCTAGATCTTATTTTGGACTTTTGCCCACAGTATTTCGTTATTTGTAATAACTAAAATGCACAAATCAAGCGTAAAACTTGAAGAATTCTAAGAAAGGTAGACACAGTGTAACCATTAGACAAAACAAGCAAAGGAATATTTCTGTCACCCCAGAAAGCACCCTTGTTATCTTGTCCAACACATCCTAATATCTGTCAGCATAGATTTAGTTTTTCCTATTTCTGAACTTACTTACAATTAAATCATACAATACATAAATAAGACATATTTTTGAGATTCATCTATGTGTCTGTACATAATGTCAGTAGTTTATTCTTTTGTATTGTGCAGTCCAGTTTTTTTGCTGTGAATATTCCAGTATGTTTACACTTTCTCTTACTGATGAGCATTCAGGTTGTTTCCAATTATAGGCTGTTACGAATTGAGCTGCTATGAATATTCTTGAACGTGTCTTTCTGTAGACATACGGGTTTATTTCTCTAGTTCCTAGGAATGGAATCACTGGGTCATAGAGCATGTTTATGTGTAAACTTTTAAGAAATTGACAGTTCACCAAAGTGACAATAGCATTTTACAATCCTACCAGCAGTTCATAAAAACTGTGTAATGGTGTCTCATTGTGGCTTTTAGTTTCTTTACTCCCTGCTGAGTAATAATGTTTATCAAATTGTCATATGCTTATTGATCATTTGGAAATCTCCTTTTCCAAATTGCCTGTGAGAATTACTTTTGTCTCTTCTTATTTTTGTTTAGATAATTTGTAGAAGGTTGTTATATATTCTGTATATTAGTTTTTTCCTTCATATCTCATATTTCATATGATGCCTAGTCTGGGGTTTGCATTTTCACTTTTGCTTCCCAACAGTTTTTAATTTTGAAACATTGCAATTTTTATATGTTTTCTTTTATGGTTCTTTTCTTATCTGTGTTAAGATCTTTGGCTGTCTGAGAATCACAAAAATATATATCTGTTTTATTTCTAGAAAATATATAGTTTTTGCTTTCACATGTAGGTAAATTATTCATTTCAATTTAAATTTTAGATATGGTATGCTGTGAGAGTTAAAGTTTATTTTCTATTCTCATTTGGATATGCAGTTGTTCTAGAACCATTTATTGGAAACATATTGCTTTCTCTATTGAATCATTTTGCTACGTTAAAACTGAACTGAATGAAGATGTGTGGTCTGTTTTGGACTGTCTGTTGAGTAAAGATGTGTGGTCTATGTTTTGGACTCTGTTCTGTTAGTTGATCTATGTAAGTATCATCATGGCAACTATACGATATACATATATATATGTGTGTGTGCGTATGTGTATATATATATATATATATATATTTTTTTTTTTTTTTTTT